>JAEMWC010000316.1:867500-873619 GCA_016490735.1 Pachyseris speciosa
TTGCTTTAAGTTTGAAAGTTTTCCATACATTCTTTACATGTTCATATTATTCGTCAGTTATATGCTCATTATTAAGAATGCAACAACAACAACAAATGCTTTATTTGCATGACCATAAAGGAATTACAGTATTGCAAAAGCTACTAGTCTAAATTTAATTACTAATTCAACTAATTAGTGTAAAATATTACGAAAACATTACATTCATTGGTATTAATTTGTTTCTTAATTCAAATCATTGCGAGATAAATGAAATTAATTGACAGTTAGTTAAATAATCAGAAGAATTCATGAGAATAGATATTAAAGTATCGCGTCAAAGTGTTTTGAAGTCAGGTATATTAATTGCTATTTTGGAGAAAAAAATGTCTCTGATCTGAGAATAGGCCTTACAGTCTAGTAAGGATGATTTTCATCTTCAATTTCTTTACTCTCACAAATCCTTTCATTGCGAGGGATTTTTTCCTATCTACCTGTTTCAACTCTAAGTTGATGACTACTTATTCTAATTTTGACTAATGCTTTTCTCAAAGGATTTTTTCTTGTTAAAACTAGGTACGGCGAGGGGCCATAGTCCTCTTTGACTGTGCAATAAAAATTGAGATTTTGAGATTGTTGAAGGGTCTGGTTCCAGTAAGAGACGTATTTAGTTTTCATTTTGCCGATATACCATTTAACTATGGAGTCATTCAATGAATTACAAGAAAAGTCACAGTTTAGATCGTAGTAGTCAACCATCGTCATGAAATTAGAATATCTTTTTCAGAATAGTTCTTATTACAAATATGACATTCATCAGCTGAATGCTGTAAAATTGATTTTTGAATGGCAATTGTGTTTCATTAAATCTTTCGAATGGATCCATATGGTCATAAGGATATATTTCTGTTTGTTTCATTAGTTCTAACTTCTCATCTGTGAATTCTTCTGATGTATATTTAAATGCTTCATTTGCCAAGCTGCTAACTAGTTTATCTAGAGATGAACCCATGAATTGAAAGCTCTCCTGTATAAATTTTTACCAAGCATAAAAGCCTTGTATTTTTTCATATTATTCGGTATGACATTAATATTTTGTTTGAAATTGCAAACCTCTTGCATTATAAAATGGCTGTCATAACCTCTCAAATTATGGAATATAACAGGTATTTTAGCAGTTAACTTGAAATTCATGTTACAATCTTGGTGAGCTAATCCTCTACACTTACCAGTAAGATGACAATGGTCTCTTACACGAATAAAACAAGACGGAGTCGTCTACAAGATTCCCTGCGAATGTGGTAAGGTTTATATTGGAGAGACGGGAAGATATATGCATGAACGGATTAAGGAACACGGTAGAGATACACGGCTTGCTCGAACCCAATCCTCCGCCGTTTCAGAACATAGCAACGCGACCGGAAATTATCCGCTCTTAAATTTATTGACCGAGACCCACATTGACTTCACTCTAACAACATCAACAGGGACAGTGTAATTGAAATTGCTAAAGCGTGGATTCCCACGATCAAACAACACAACAGCCGATCAGTACCAAAGCGGACCGCTGAAGGAACAATTCCTAGTCTGAACGACAAGGATCGAAATCCTCCAATTAACAACAGCCTAAGCGAGGATCGAAACGCACCAATCATCACCAGCCACGGTGCTTCTTATACTCACAGGCAGCCAGTCGACACCATCGCCTGATGAAGACCAGCAGTATAGCGGTCGAAACGTCGCGATCCATGTCTGCTACTCAATCGTGAGACAAAAGACTAACTCAGCTATCATTTGAAACCACGATGACGAACACCTTTCATAATATATTAATCGTCATAACAACAGACTACCTTATATGCAAAACTACAGTCATTGTGTTTTTGATAAGATTCAGTATATGATTTACCATTATTTTGTTGGCATCCTTGTTCTTTTTCTGTGATAGCTTCAAAATCTGCATAGATGACAAATGGTACTGGTAATTTATGATAGTTCTCAAACCTAACTTTAGAGCCATCTATAGGCATTTTAATACCTTGTTTGCCATTAATTGTAATACAGTTTTCTTTGTAATTATTAAGAATTTTTTCAGAACTGAAACATTGTAAACAATAAATGCAAAAATGCTTTTTATGTTGATGTTTTGTTTGATTATACATAAATTTATTGGAGTCTTTTATTAACACGTATTTGTTTTCACCTTCAATTATCAATAACAGGCTCATTTGATTTTCGTAATTTTTTTTGATATGTAAATCGGAAATGGTTGTTTTTCTTCATAACCAAATACATTGACGTGAATGCTGTTCAATTTCTCAACATATGAGTTTTCAGATTATAGTATTTCAATTAGTTTTGTTCTTACAGTTTTTTAAGAGTTTTTGAATAACTTTTTTAGTATAGTTGGTATCCCATTCCAGATTTTAACACCAACACGTGAAAAGGCCTTACTTTGAGCTTTAGTAAAAAAATGCTCAGATGTTGATGAGCGTCTGCTGTAAGAATGAATACTGGCAATTTTACAGAGAAATATTCTGCTACAGGCGAGAATTTATGCTTGCTGGGTGATTTTAATTTATGTCTGCAAAGGATCGAAACTTTTCAATATAGTCATGAATTCTTATTGGCCTTACAAAGTTGTTCTCTCATTCCGACGATTGATAAACCAACACCTGTTCACAGAACCTCAGCCAGTCTTATTGACAATATTTTTGTTAATAATCCGGATCAGGTTGTTGCAAGTGGGAACCTTATTACTGATGTTGTGACCACTTTTCGCAGTTTTGTATCTTGGCATCGACAATAGATAGAATCAAACAAAGGCAAATCAAGAAGCGTGATTTCTCGCATTTTTGTTCTGACACGTTTTAATGATGAACTTGCCGCAGTTGATTGAAATTTAATTATCGAGACACCCAGTACAAACATAGATGCGATCTTCACATCCTTCTACAAAACATTTCACATTCGGCACTTGCTAATCATATGATAATCATATGAAATAATCATATGAAATGATATGATAGTCAAATATTCTGGTTTCCTTCCTTCGTTGAAGATGCTTTGGAAAGCTTCTCTGACAGTACCACCTTTTTTGTCTTTCAATTGTTCAATCCATCCATACTTACTGAATACATCAATTACCATAAGAAGATATCGATAGCCTTTACTACTGAACTGCTGCATTTCAACAAGATCTGCAGTCCATATTTCGTCAATGTGATTTACAATAACCCGCCGTCGAGTAAAGTTAAGCTTTATAGGTTTATGCAGTTCATCTGCTAATTGCTTCGACGGCTTTTTCCGTTTTTTCGCTTCATACCCAAACCAAGCTTTCAGTTTGATGGTATTCCTTATAGCTCTTTCAGTTAATGATTGATTTGGGAATTGTTCTATTGCATTAATCATGTTTTGATCTGCTAAATGCTTATTCTGTAATGATTCAGCATAAGAGTAATCGATATCATGCTGCTTACAAACTTGATCCAATCTGTTTATTCCCTCACCACCTCGAGCGAATCTTTCCTCTAACCTGGTATTAGGTCCACAGAAATTATACTTTTAGCGCCCATTTTTTGGTTCAGAACCTGGAACACATTCAGTTTGTTTTTTTTTTTTTTTGACACAATATGATTTGACCATTCTATACATTTATGTTTATACAAATTAATCGTCTTCAATCCAACTATTATCACCGAAACTACTACTGAAAGAAGAAGTACTACCAAGAGATTCCACACATTCTTGACAAATGTTATCATAACCCTCTTTGGCATGAATAGTTGTTCGTTTGCAGCTTTTGCAATAACGGTACATTTATATCATATGATTAGATATTTTTTTTAATAGTTCTCTATAAATGTTTCAGCATAATTTGTATAATTATTGCTGAATCTTTTCAAAATATCATAATAATCCTCTCCAAGCGACCAACGATGAAGGAATAAATGCAATAATAACCACATAAAACACTTTTAAGATTTTGGTATGGAATTGCATTTTAATTCTCCTTCATTCCATTTTTTTAGCTGTCTTTTCATATTCCTTTGGATAATGCATCCCAAATGAATCAAAATACCACAAATGTTTTTTATTTTCATGAGATGGTGCACATGTTGTTCAATGTGTTCCTGAATTTTCGTAATCATCAAGATTGATTATACAAGGACTGTGGTTATTTGGCATATGTTCATTTCTGCTGAAAGTACCCTACTACAATCAGGAAATCACTGCACTTGTCTTTTTTTCTTCAAATTTTGAAAGTGTGTTTGCTTAACACCCGTCTCGCGAGATTTCAAGCTTTAATTTCAAGCAGAAGGCTGTTTACTTTGAGGGAAACTTTTTAATTTAACGGTCCTCCATTACGCACGTTTGTAACTGACCGATTAGGCCTCGGAGAGCTGAATCCAAGGAAAAATGACGTCATATGCTAACTGGTTTAAAATTGCAGTGTGTGAATGCAGATTATTAAGTATGCAAAACACGAGTTCCCGTGCTGCATACTAAATCAGCCGGGTTTACACACACTGCATTCGTACTCTTGTGAATTTTTACGTCATTTTGTCCTTGATCCAGTTCTCTAAAGATTTTGAAGTAAGTAACGGAGGATCGCTAAATAGAAAATTTTCAGTCAAATAAAAAAACTGATCTCTCCAAATTAAAGCTTGAAATTTCGCGAGTCGGTTGTTAAGCAAAACGCTTTTGAAATTTGAAGAAAAAACACAAAACACGTTCTAAAGCCTCAGGGATATTCTAAAACTTCATTTTTGGCAAAAGTTTGATATTTTATGGTAAAAAGTGCCAGAAAATCGGTCACATTTTGCACCAAATGGGCTTTAAATGTTTACATATGTCAACGTATGAATACCGCTCTTACAGAAAAACACAATATGTATGATTTTTGCCAACTTTGGATCAAAATAACCATGTCACTAATAGCGAGAATTTATGGCACAGTTACCTGAATTCTGGAAAAACACATTGGCATGGAAATTGTTTAACACAATCTGCTAGTGTTTGCAGAAACTAAGTTTCAAGATATTCAGAAAAATTTGAATTATGTTACCAGATACAGAAATGTGTCACAAATTGTAATAACTTGTGAAAACTTTTCAAGTCAGGAAAAAATCGTTTCATTTTATGCCAAGAAATAGCCTTAAACAATTTAGCGTTACCACTTTTTGTAGTTTTTGGTAAACTGTTAATCGAGTACGCAAAATGACGCTGGAACTTGCCAATGTCGTTTTTCTCACCACCAAATGATCGTGGAAATTTCCAACGTCGTTTTCTCAACACCAAATGGCCCTAGAAATTTCCAACGTCGTTTATTTCAACAGCAAATGACCTTGGAAATTTCCAACGTCACATTTTTAGAAAAAGTGCAAAATGGCCTGTGAAGAAAACACAAAGAAATTTCTGAGGTTTCAAGAGCAAGACAAAAGCGATACAACAGTTTAGTTTTACAGCTGTAGTTTCGCAAACAAGCCCTTTTTAGTACAGTTGGCCGCAGAATGGTCTTAAACCAGTACAAAACGCATCAGACGCATGTTGTGCTAGCGATAAAGTTCGGAGGCAATGGCCGCGCACTAAACCCCGTGCACGTGCGAACTATTAATGGTGCTGTTTTTTGTCGTTATTTCACTTTGCGCACAAGGTCGGCCACATTGTGGAATGACAATACGTTTCCGAGCAGCTCGAAGTCTCGCTACGGTTGCAATCAAGACTTGCCAAAGTAAATACGAGCATTGAACGACATATCAACCAAAATCATGTTCAAACATCTTTTATTGGTAATCTGCTTCTTCCCTAAACGGAAGCCAAATACAGAAGGAAATGATACATTAGATATTTTAAAACTATGTACGCTCGGACCTAGTGTAATCAGTATCGCCGGGAAATCAGTGCTTTGAATTAATCAGATTGCGAACCATTACTTAAAATGCACTTTCACGATTAGCTCGATAAATTTCACAACAGTTTCAATTACTTGTCCTTTATACTTGCCCATTATACATCTGTAGCGTAGCTCTTTGATAAACTCTAAGCACTGCGCATAACCTCGTGTAACTATTGCATCGTTTTCAAACATCCCGCGTTAAAACAGAAAGGCGTTCCTCTGTCGAAGACTCACGGTTGAA
>JAEMWC010000317.1:2500-35000 GCA_016490735.1 Pachyseris speciosa
GGTTCGCTGCCCCCCCTCCTTGCCTGTATATGTAGTGCAAAAAGGCTTGCCTATTCTAGGATTAATAGAAAGAGGTGAAATACAATGAAATTGGTTGATTGGGACGCTCATATTAAACGGGGGTTTCATTTACAACTGGGACTTTAATACATGTAAACGGTTGCTCAATACAGAGGTTGACCGCTTAATAGATCAAGGGCCACTTACTAGAAGTTCAACTGTATTGTCAAGTAGCTCATTGCTCAACAGTAGAGTAAGGCAGAACCATCTGAGACCAGGTGATAAGTTCGCACCATTATTTGATGCCTGGGAGGTACAAGTTAATAATCCGAGAAAGATTGTGTGAATAATTTACTCACTAATCATCTGAAAACAAGCTCTTCGACCATTTCACTTCTTTGCATCTCTTGGGCTTTTTTTATTGGTGTTACATCAGCAGAACTAAGGCCACCCATTGATTCCACAAGTTCATTCATCGAAGAATACCCCTAATAACCAAATGTGGGCATGGGCATTGATATATACGTACTGTCTGATATTAATGTATGATATTGTCAGAGAATGATGTCCGGAGGGAGAGATGAACCATGTGTAAAAGCATCCAACTATCTTAGCAACAAAGGTAACATGTACAACAAAGTAACATGTTATGGTGAGTGACTGTCACATAAACATTAAAGTATACTGTATGGAATGCCAACACCAAAACTTGGGTTAAATTATTTAGTGGGGAACTTAAAGAATGGAATATAACACTTTCAATGGGGGGGGGGGGGGGGTAGGGGTAGGGGGACAA
This sequence comes from Pachyseris speciosa, assembly GCA_016490735.1. Lineage (NCBI taxonomy): Eukaryota > Metazoa > Cnidaria > Anthozoa > Scleractinia > Pachyseridae > Pachyseris > Pachyseris speciosa. The sequence continues at coordinate 3,297 of JAEMWC010000317.1, forward strand.
CATTGTTGGGGGTCAATAGATGTAGGTTTACGCATCAGTGGACCACAGCTGAAGTTTAATGTGTAATCCTTGATTGTGATTTAAGTCGACTCCTGGATCTTAAAAGTTACCAGAAATTCTGAAGCCGGAACTTACCCCCATTGGCTGGCCTCTAAAAATACTAACACCAGGGTTGTAATGTTCAGGTCCTGAATAAAGGAATGGCTGAGCTCCCTTGTGTTTCTCAGGTACTGCAGATAAGACATCATACATTTTTGTCATCCTGTGTACAATACAAAATGTACCATAATGTGTTTTTCTTGAATAAGCAAAGGGAAAATGTTTACCTGTACCAGAAGAACCATTATTCCCAAAATTGGCATTCCTAGGACTAGGTGCCAGCAGTATATAATGATGTCCTGTGTATGCAACATATACGTCCTCCTTGCCATGACCACATAAGGGGGAAGTTATATTCTCTCTCTAAGAGTGAAAAGCAAAAGTTATCATTGATTTTGCTGACTAATTCAATACATTGCAGTTAATTTGCTGAACATGCTGTAGTGACCACAAATGTAGTGTCAGGTGTGTTGGTGTGTTTTTTTTTTTTGGGGGGGGGGGTAGAAATTGTTACAAAAATTATCATTGATTTTGCTGACTTAATTAATTCAATCAATTGCAGTCAATTTGCTAAACAGATTGACCACAATTGTAGTATCAGGTGTGTGTGTGTGGGTGTTGGAATCGCAACACAAGAGCCTTCTGTTTTCAAATGCTTGCTTGGGGGTTTTCCTCAACCCCTGAGTGGTCCAAAATGAATGCAAACATGGCTATGAAAATCTGGGTTGGATCCAGGGATTTCAGTTAATGGCAAAACCCTCCTAGAAAAGGGGGGCGGTTTCTCCCCCAAACCCACCCCCAAGAAAATTAAGGGTAAATAGCAAAACATGGTACTTACACCCATCGCATCAATGATGTGGATATTCAGTGCAAAGAGAGAGGCTGCAGATTGAATTACAACATGGTTTGCCATCTCATCTCTAAGGGCAATAACACAGTCACGCCATGTGTTGGGTCGTCTTCCTAGAGCCTGAAAGTCCCCATCGGTAAGAAAACCAAACAGGTCTTCTGATGCAAATGAGCCATCCTGCATTATAACAGACAACAAACAGGGTTTCAAGTCTATAATGATGATAATAATTAAGTTTAACCCATGACTTCATAGTGGAGAAAAAATGTACAAATCCAGAAATAGATGGATTTGAAGGAAACCACAAGAAGAAATCTATCTTATTCTATTTTTCTACTTCCATTCTGATTCTTTATTTCATTCTGGACTTACATGTCAATGTCCATTAGCAACAACATATTTAACCTTGTAATTGTTTCTCTTTTCTCATGGAGGCAAGCTAAAAAAGCTACGCTGCAGCTACTTTGGTCTCCATGGTACCTGGTACTCTTATTTTGAAATATATTATCAGTATGAGACCAAAGAATGAAACTTTGTAAAAATAAAAAATAAACCGATAAACCAGAATATTTTTAAAATCCCGGGGAGGGGGGGGGGGGGGGCACTCAACCTAAGTTTGGGTAGAGGGTGCCGCCAAGCTTATGACCCTGTTTAAGCCTTAAATGATTATAAGGTAGGTCTTTGCTCCAATTTATGCCGAATTTTAGATCCCCCGGGGCCTAATCCTGTACAAAATAAAACACATACCTCTTTTTCCACAGGAACTAGCCTGTTATGAAGCATGTAGTTCTCCAATGCATCAATAACATCTTCGACCTTATCAACTCTTAAATGCTTCTCCAAACACTGGTAAAAGCACCGATTTCTTTCACCACTTGGATCATAATCCAGGATGATCCTAGTTTGGATGCCTCCAGAAGACATAGTGTGCACCTACTTGCCATCTAAAAGGACGAAAGGGAATTTTCAACATTACCATAACATAATGTAATACTAATAGCTGACACTCAAACTCGAACAAAAAACGAAGACAATGAATACCGATAAATACACTTTACTTCGCTTTCAAATATTGCATATGTTAATCTAATAAGGTTTCGTGATTTAGTAGGAGTCAACTTAGCGTGTGCAATTTTCAAGGTCAAATAAGTCAAGAACATATATTTTTTTTGAGGTCAGAACAGTAAATTGACCGCATTATGTCACCATGCGAACTGGGGATTATTATTTATGTTGTCGTGTTAACCACAACAATCAGGCCACGCGAATGGCCTCGCTTCTCTGCTGCTCGAAAGCACACTTCATGCATAAAACATTTGCGAAAGTTATATGATTTATATGAGTTATGATGTTTATGTTTATATGATCATTTGCGAGTTAGATGATTTCAAAAACAAGATGGCGCCTACGATCGATCAATCGAGCAAGGGAAAACAGAGATAAACTGAGTAAAAAACCGATTTTAATTGTGCTCCCTAGTATGAATTACATTTTTTTTTCCAATTTTAAAAAATTTTGATGGCTCGCACATATGGCTCGTATGACTCGCATGGCTCGCTGGCTCGCAGATTGTCATTACCCTAAGGTGAGCAGTGTCCCATGCAATTCAAAAGAGATACCAGTTCCTTGGAACCTGTCAAATGACATACAGACATGGCTAGACCCACACGTTTGGGAAGTTTAACACGGCCGTGTGATGAACAGTGAATTGCATCTCGGGCCATACCATATTGGCCATATTTGCATTTTTACATGAAGAACACAATACTATAAGCATTTGAATTATTGAAGCATGGTTCTGACAATTTATTAGCTCATGGATGACGTAGTCATGCCATGAGGTATAGGAGTCACTTCGATATCACTCACTCACTCGATTCTGATTAATTAATTCATTAAACTTGGATGAAACATTTCTTCTGTGCCTCCCCTAGTAAGTATTGTATTTGTCCCTGCAGTCCTCTTTGCTCAAGGTTTGCAAGTTTCAGGGGTAGTACAAATGCGTAGATTCTTGCTCGACTGTTTAGGCATCATGAAGTGAATATGAGATCAGAGCATTTTGAAGATTGTAAAACGGATGATTTCTCGTCCGATCCTCTTGAATATACCTTTGTGGAGTTGGAAAGTGGAAAGCTAATACGATTAAGTACACAAGCTGTGAGAACTGAAGATGGAAATCAACGAAAATTGCCGCTGATAGCCAAAAAGCGTTTATGACATTGCTTTTCCTCTCGACGATTTTTCTTGTCACCCGAAGGAAGAATGCAGCAGGGAAGAATGAATGTCTTAATAATCAAAAGAAGTTATTTCGATGCCACTAGCACTGAAGGGCATGGTTGGTGTTCAAGACAAGAGAACAGAGAGAAAACAACGCCAAAACCATATGTTTATATAACAAAACTAGGCATGCTATGGCCAACGAGTGTTTGGAAATAAATTTTCCTGCGACCGAAATCAAGGAAATAAGACATTTCCTATCCTCAGGCGCTTTAGACAGGACCAAAAGCAATTAATTCATTTGAGCAAAGGATGGGAACATTCAGCAATGGATTGAATACCCGTTGCATGATGAGTACTGCGTGTTGTTGCATATCAGGTTAAAGCTTAGATCTTATGTTTGACACAACATACAACGTTGCAATCACTACACTGAATCAACGTAAACAAAGTAACCAGCAGAGCTTTTCTACCAAAAAACCCCGTATTTAGACGTCTAACACATTTGCTTTTGGAGAAAAATATGATCGATTTTACTGCTTAACGTGAGACAGGCACGTATTGGATTCTTATCAAAGTTTTGCCCCCTCTAATTCCATGGCAACACTGCTCTCAGTTTCGCTTGCCTAAAGTAATGGAGACAAAAGGAAAAGATTATGTATCAATAAAAGGTAATTAAATACATTCATGGCCTGAAACGACTTCTTGCAGGGAGAGAGTTTGAAAAAGTAAATTTGTTAGTGTTTGAAGGTACCTGTACTTTTGTTTTGTTTTGTTTTTTTAAGGCAGTCTCTGTGTAGTTGTTTGTTAGAAAAAGTGCAAAACTCAATTTGTGGAGACGGGTGGGGGTCTCAACTTCGTGTTTTTTGTTTACTTTTCATCCTCTTTTCCTTGTTATGGATACCGTTTTCTCCCCTCGAACATTCACTGTTCATGCTGATGGCATGTCAAACCAGACAGGAGTCTCCTCCATGTTGCCAATGTGTATTGCTGTTGAGCACAAAGAAGTGGAAGTCTACAGTCTATTCCTCTAAGTCCCCTGGCAGGTTCTGAGCAATCTTTGTCTTTTCTGAGCAATCCTTGTCTTTGAGTGCACCAGTTATTAGATGCCTGGAAGCCAGTGATTTTCAGGTCGTCAGTCATTGTAAGTGCCTTGATATGGATCATGTTGCAGGTTACAATCTAGCCGCACTGCCTCTACCTGACAAGTTTGTCTTCCATTTCTGGCTACTGGCTCTGCTTTCCCCAGTTGCTGCACTTGTTCTTGGGCATACATTTGAGCTTTTCGACTTGCCTTGGCACTAAACTCACAGCCACCTTCGCATTGTGATTCTTTAGCAAAGATCACAACTTGAAGGTTGAATTTTGCTGTGTACTCATTTCATTCGCTTGGAAGGCATTTTCAAAACAATTGATGTAACATGGTCAAGACCTTGTTAGAAATGATGAAACACGCTAACAGGTTAGGTTTTTTCTATCAAAAAGCAGCATCCTCATTGGTCTGGGTTTAGTTACTAAAAGCAAACACCACAGAAAAACAAAAGATCTCGTAAACGCTAGTTTCTTTCATAACAAACTAAACAAAGAACATGCCACCACGACTTTGACTGGTCAACACTGGCCCTGGCGATCTGAAGCAAATTCTACAGTTTATATTTATCAAATCTATATATCAGAGGTTTTCAGAGTTTTATATTATATTTGCATCGATTGAATAGTATTTTATCGTCAGTAAATTGTCTTAAATGCCCTTTAAGAAGCTTTGTTGTTTTCCAAGGATTGGGGCCACAGAGATCCTGCAGAGATGAGAGTGGCGGTCAAACAGTTGTTTAACGCAACTTATGCTGAAGAAAAATTTTGCAGTTCAGGAAAGTGGAGTTCCTCTGGAAAAGAAGGGGACTGGGACGACCATGATGGTGTAAGGACATGCATTTCATCGATCCTGCAATTCTGGAAGATTTCTACACCTTTTTCTTCAGTTTTTCCTATGACAGAGTTCTCAGGATGTTCCAAACGTAAATATAGACGTAGTAATAATTCTGAAGGTAGAATCTGCTCCCTCAAGGAAAGAAAATTTGTGGACAAGATCTTGAAGAGAGTGAGCTAAATTCAAGTAGCAACGCCGTTAATGGGGAGCAGTCAAAATGTCGGAATAAATTGCACAACAACTTGAACTCATTTTGAAAAGACTGGGAGGTGTTGAAAGCAGGTTAGAGGGAATTCTGCAGAAGGTTGAGAGTTTGGAAAGGTCGATAGTTGGAGTGAAAAGCGATGTTGTAGCTCTTCAGTTGAAGGCAAATACAATGGAGAATACTATGCATCAAATACATGTAGAATCAGGCTTATCCTTCAATAAAGACGAAATGATGAAGCTAAAGCAATGCGTTGAAGAGAACCAACCAGCAGGAGATTAAAGAACTGGAAGACTGCTTATTATATAAGGAAGTTTACGATAGAAGGGAGAACCTGCATTTTCTTGGCGTTCCTGAAGAAGCTGATGAGAATACAAGCAAAGTGCTATATCAATTTGTAGCGGACAAGCTCAACATCGAGGGAGCCCGTGAGATTGAATTTCAAAGCGTACACCTGATAGGAAACAAGAGAAGCGGGTCTACTAGACCAATAATTGCCCGCTTTTGGGGGTCTCCTGATCGTGAGAGGGTTTTTTGTAAGGCAATGGAATTGAAAGATGGATTGGATGTCAAAGTCTACACGGACTATCCAAAAGAAATACAAGATAGAAGAAGGAAACAGTGGTCCAAAATGAAGCGTGCTAGAGAGGCTGGAAAGACTGCTTTTTTTCAGTAAACATGAACCAGATAAACTTTTTATAGACGGTGTTTACTTTCCCTTTATTGCATCACAAAATAACCCTGTTTCAGTTGAATGAGGAGATTAAGGTCTTGATATTTCTTTTAAATTTTTTTTTCTGCATGTTTTTCTTTTTTAAAATGCAGTTTGTTGCGGGAGCAGTGAGCTGTACTAAATTTGAATAGTGGCATCAGAGTTTCAATGGACTGCATCTCAGATATAATTATCAGCAGTCTTTGTAATCTGTGTTTTATCTCTGTTATTTTTGTCATACTTGTCAGTGTTACCTAATTTATACATTTTAGTTGCCTTACCTTTTTATTTTTACAATGGGAAAGTTGTGAGCCTTTTGGTGAGGAGGGCGTTCAAGCTTAAATTTACAAGCACAAGATGGTCAATGAAAAGCAAAACGTAGATTTTAAATTACTCTCGCTTAATGTAAGAGGGATTCCTTCGCCGTCAAAAAGGAAGGCTCTATTTCTTTGGCTGGAGAAACAGAAACAAAATAACATTTTTCAACAAGAAACTTATAGTACATCCAAAGTTGAAAGCACGTTGAAGACGCAGTGGAAAGGTAAGAAGTTCTTTGCTCATGGTACAAACCATAGCTACGGTGTGATGATTTTGTTCATGCTACATTTTGTTAGAAGCTGTTGTGCAAGGCTCAAATTATACCTTTGGTAGGGGTCGCGTTTAAAGACATGTGTTCATATGTCGCTACCAAAAAATGATCGCGGCCAATTTCCAACATAACATAATCCGATTATAAATGCCAGGTTTTCAGTCGTGCACGTACGGCATATATAGCATCTCACTAAGTATCGGTGTACTGGCGGGAAACTCGTTTCACGTGGAACACTTTGTTGACATCATGTTCAGACTACTCCTGCTCGCCACTTTTATGCAGGTCTATTTTAATCTCTTGAATTTGCTGCAGATGATTATTATCAATGCTTTTCATGGTCTCCGCTGGAGAAGGTTGATTGCCATTCAGCTTCATAGGAGAATCCTCAGACGGCGAAGACGAAGGCATCGACGAAGGTTTTGGCGCCTGCCCCGACCTATGAATTCATGGTTCGAAATCCACTATAATGATCCCTTGATTCCCGACGATTATTTCAAAGAACAACTTCGGGTTGGAAAAGAAACTTTTGAAGTGATTTTCAACTACCTGAATCCTCATTTAACAAGGCAAGATACAGCAATGCACGACTGTATACCACCAGAGAAAGTGCTTGCTATTGGACCTTATAGACTCGGCCATGGAAACTCTTACGTATCAATGGGCCCTACATTTAACGTTGGCAAAAGCACCGTAATTGAAGACGTAAATGCGCTTTTTGATGCTAGTGATCAGTTTATCAAATTTCCTACAACACCGGCAGAAACAGCGGCATCTATAGAAACTTTTCGTGAGAACACACATCAGGCACGGATCTAGGAAAAATGTTGACCGATTTACTGCAAAACGAGCGCCGAAGGCGCAAGCTCCTAGGAGGGTTCGGCGACATGCTTCCCTGGGAATTTTTTTTCAATTTTAACTATCTAAAGTGCCCTTTCCTGGCTTTTTGAGTCAGTCAGACATTATATTTGCCAGTTCCATTCTCCTTGGACGAAGCCTTGCAAATCTGCGAATAATTTCGTCAAAGTCAATGTCCATGTTGTATTGATTGTGTAGCAAGGCAAGTCCTGTCAATCTCGTCTGTGACATCGCACTTTGTAAATATGTTTTCAGTCGCCTCTTTTGTATACTAAATAGTTCCAGAAGCGAAGAGTGAGGAAAAGTTAAAGACACGTGCGTACACCAGAGATATCACTTGTAAACTGTTTATTTGCACCCTCTTTCATCATGTGACCATCACTACCCAAAATACCACATTTCCTCCTTCCTATACAGTTTTCTTAACATAAACGCAACTTACAAAAATCTACTATAAATTCAATCTGTCGGGAGGCTTGACCACCCGTCCCGATCGTGTAACCACTTGGCCTGATCTGGACTCAGAGTGACTGGGCATGTTACTTTTGGTGATCACTGGATCAGGACTGTGAACACAGTGGTCGCCTCCTAAATCACCATCATTATTAACAACAGGTAAAGAGATAACACTAGACTTGCGAGAAACCTCATTGTCTACTTCAGACTGAACTTGTGACCTAGTTATGGGAATGACAGGTTCCCTCTGAAAATCTGATGGTGGATTATACTCTACCAGTTCTGGTGAGACCACTTCCTTACAGGCACTCATTCCTCGAGCATCATCAGGTATCAAGTGATTAGCATGCACAAAGCGACGATTGTTACCTGGAACTCGAACTAAATAAGTTTCTGGTCCTTCACAGCCACAATTGTACCTGGTATCCATCTCTCCCTCCCTCCCCTGGTGTTTTTAACCCTGACTGGCTGGTACAAATCAAAACCTCGCACCTTTGGGTTAAGCCCATCCCTGTACAACTTTGCAGCAAGTTGTTTCTTTTCTACATGCCTTTGTAAACTGGGTTTTACCAAGGAGAGGTGTGTTCTGGGTTCCCTCTTCAAAAACAGCTGTGCAGGAGTCTTGTCTGTTGTGGTGTGAGGAGTGTTTCTGTAGTGGAACAGGACATCAGCCACTTTGTGCTGAACGGTCCCCTTATCAGGACAAGACTGATACATGTGTTTGAAGGTCTGAACATGTCTCTCAGCCAAACCATTAGTGGAGGGATGATAAGGAGGGCATAAAGTGTGCTTGATGCAATTCATCTCCAAAAATGTTTTAAATTCTCCAGCAACAAACTGTGGGCCATTGTCACTGACTAATTCATGTGGCAGCCCATATCTAGCAAACAGAGCTCTTAAGGCCTCTATAGTAGCATGTGCAGTAGTGCTGTTCATAGGAAAGACTTCCATCCATTTAGAATGGCTGTCAACCACAAGAAGAAATTGTTGACCCTTGACCTCAGCGTAATCAACATGAATTCTTTGCCAAGGTTCAGTTGACCAAGGCCACAATAATAAGGGAACTGCCTTAGGGGTTTGATGTGCCTTAGTTCAAACATTACAAAGCCTTTGTCCTCTACATCAAGGTCAATTCCAGGCCACCACACAAACGACCTGGCAAGTGCTTTCATACGGCACATCCCTGGGTGGCACTCATGCAACTCTTCCAACAAGCGTTTTTGAAATTTGAATGGTATGACGACCCGTCTGCCCCATAAAAGACATCCATTTTCCAAAGCCAACTCATCTCTGCGAACCCAAAAAGATTTAAGGTCTGGACTAGGGCAGCTACCTGGCCAACCGAGGATGTATATTCATACACTTTTGCAAGAAGGCTATCCTTCTTTGTACCTTCACCTATCTCCACTGCAGTTACAGGCAAGTCATCCGTCATAGATGCACACACATAGTGTTCATCTGGATCCAAATCATCATCAGCCTGAGATGATAGTGGAAATCGACTGACGAAGTCTGCATTTGCGTTGCCAGCGGAGTCTGGCAGCCCAACGCTGCAAACGAGCCGCAGCCAAGGGGGAATACTAGATTTAGGACCAAAAATCCGAGTTAGGGGTTGATGGTCTGTTACCAATGTAAATTTTCGGCCATAGAGGTAAAGCTGAAATCTCTTAACACCAAAAATTATGGCCAACCCCTCTTTTTCTATTTGGGCATAATTCTTTTCTGCACTACTAAGTGTGGGAGAAGCAAACTCTACTTGCCGCTCAGTGCCGTCTTCCATGCGATGACTCAACACAGCTCCAATCCCATATGGACTGGCATCTACACTCAGTAGAAGAGGTTTTTGGGGTCATAATGGACCAAAACCTTCACATTCCTTGGTCCAAAACCACTCAGTCTTGTTACTGAGAAGCTCATACAGTGGGTGCAATTTAGATGAAAAGTCTTTGATGAATTTTGAGTAGTAATTCAACATTCCCAAAAATGATCTCAACTGGGATACATCTTGAGGTCTGTGTGCTAATCGAATAGCATCCAGCTTGCTCTTAATTGGACTGATTCCATGTTTACTCAAAATGTGTCCCATGTACTTCACTTGAGCTTGGAAGAACTGACACTTTTGGCCATTTAATCTAACATTGTGTTTGGCCAACCTACTCAAGACCTGTTTGATAACTCCCATATGAGCAGGGACTCCACCTGATGTTGCCACCAGAAAGTCATCTACTCTCACTAACACACCTTTAATACCTGACAAGATTGAATCCATCACTCTCTGAAACTGGGAGGTGGCAGTTTTCACACCAAAACACAATCGCTTGGATTTAAATAAACCTTTCCGAGTGTTGATGGTAAGCAATTCTGACGACTCTTCATCCAAAAACAACTGATTGAAAGCACTAGCCAAATCAATCACTGAAAATGTATCAGGGCTCGCCCCATCTTGAGATAGCATAGCAAACATGTCTTGCACATTAGGCAGTTTGTACACATCATCCTCTATGCGCTCATTAATCCCCTTATAATCCCCACACACTCTTATGGAACCGTCAGATTTAGGGACATGCACTACAGGGCTTGCCCAATTACTACAGGATACTGGATACAGAATATCTGACTGCACTAGTCGATCATATTCTTTTTCAACTTTTTCTACGAGCGAGTATGGGACTGGCCTATCCTTCATAAACACTGGTTTGGCACCCTCTTTAAGTTTCAAAGAACCAACGAAAGCCTTGATGCCAGAGCCATGACTGCTGAATAGTTCTTTATGTTTTTCTAACAGACTTGAATTCTGCCGGAAAGGTCTCAGATTTGGGAACAGAAAACTTATTCTCAACGACTTCTTCCTTAACTCCAAACATGTTCTTCCAATCTAGTTTTATTCTACTTAACCAGTCTCGCCCAAACAGGGCAGGGAGATTTCCTTCAACAACAATTAAATCAAGGATTTCTTCTTGATTACCATACTTCACTGGAACAGAAATTCTTCCCACAACAGGAATCTTTTCACCTGAATAATTATGCAAAATCACCCCCGGATGCTGAAGGGGATAATCAGATAATACAGAATCATACACACGTTTTGACACTGTAGAACGAGATGCTCCCGTGTCTACTTCCATCTTACAATTGACTTGGGCCTTACCTAACTGAACATGTACTACATACAGTTTAACGCTGTTTACAAACTCAGTCGACAAGTGTTCAGTTCCAGTTTTGTATAAACCAAACGCACCTACTTCATCTGCATTCACAGGCGTCTCACTCACATGATTATCGCTCCCCACACTTTCATCATCTGAGTTGCAATCGCAACTGTTCAGCTTAGCACTCTTTTGACCACTTGATCTTCCTTTTAGCTGCATTTGTGACAATCGGGCTTTACACACCAGACGAATATGACCTTTGCCTTGGCAGTGATGACACGTGGCATTTCTGTATTTGCAAGATTCCGATCTATGCTGCACACTTCCACATGATTTGCACTTGTCGGTGTTTCCACCAATCTGCGTTTGATTATATCCAGTAGTGATGTTCTTTTTGTTTAGGAAAGAAACATCCTGAACCTTGTTGACCTCGCTTTTATCCGACTCTCCCATGTGCTCTAGATTCACCTTGCCTGCCATTTCATCTGCAATGCATTTGTCATGTGCAACAGCGTAAGTCAGATCTCTTATCGACAAGAGATGACGCTGAGTTCTGGAGATTTTTGGATGTAATCCAGAGACTAGCCTATCTCTTAGGGCTTGAAGTAGAAACTCACCAAAGCTGCATGTCGAAGCCAGTTTCTTCAATCTGGTGACGAATTCCAACACACTCGCTCTCTCCTTGTGTAGCCGTCCAGAACTTGTGTCTTTCAGCAATCACAATGGGAGGAGGTTCATAATGTCCCTGCATATACTGCGACAACACCGTAAAGGTCTTTGTATTCGGATTGTGAGGATCACACAAGTTCTTCAGCTACTTATAAGCGTCTGGACCAATAACAGCCAGAAAAACATTCACTTTCTTATCATCATCGATGTCATTCGCTGCGACGTATGCTTCAAATCGATCGGCGTAATTGCTAAACTTCTCAGACTTCTCGTCAAACAGACCCAAATTACCAATGACTGCAGCCATATGTATACCTTGTTTACCTTTTGGATCCCATCCTCGTCGCCAATTTTGTATACTAAATAGTTCCAGAAGCGAACAGTGAGGAAAAGTTAAAGACACGTGCGTACACCAGAGATATCTCTCGTAAACAGTTTATTTGCACCCTCTTTCATCACGTGACCATCACTACCCAAAATACCACAGCCTCAAAGCTGACACATTCCTTTCACACTCGCATGTGGTGACTGGTAAGGTGAAAAATATTTTGAGGCACTCTGTGATGTTAGTATACATCGTATGGTTGATCTCCTTCAAAGTTGCTGATGCAGTTGTCGGGATGGTGGGATCTTGTCGTTCCCGTTTTCTTTGCGATAAAGTCATCTCGGCATCAAGGCTCAAAGATGAGGGCAACGAATCTTCATGGAACGTGGTAAACAGGACAAAGGACATCATCCGTGTTTCTCTTGATGCCAGTAGCATTGACGGAACAGCAAATAGGCACTGCACCGCTGTTTCTTGGTCACCACTGCCAAATCGATTTTCCAGCTCACTGATCAGATGGTCAACCAAGGGAATCGTGAGATTTCTCCTATAGTGGTCTTCTATCGTTTCAGCAGGGGTGTTTGCACGGTTGCGCTGTACCTGACAGGTTCTTGGTGTTTGCACGGTGATACCCAGCTTCTCGGCAATTGGGCATGCTTCTTGAAACCATTTTGCATGTTTCTCTTCTACCTTTTGGCGCACAGAAGAGAACGTCTCTAATGTCGCTAAAAATGCCCAGTATGCCACTGGATGTGCCTTGCATCTTAACTGTTAGCCCCTTAACGAACACTAGAACTGCCTGGTAGACTGTTAAGGTAACAACGAAGTCAAAATTAGCGATAGCGTGGTAATGGCTAATTGCTTTCTTAGTTGAATCTGCATTCCAACTTCTTTCTGCATTTGCTTTGATGGTTTCCAGTGTTGCAATCATGGCTTCATAAAGCTCCAGGAAGACCTCCAAACCATCTATACGCTGAATTCAGCGGGTCTTGCAAACATCGAGGAGCTTATGACGGCGGGATTCAGGACAGACGTTTTTCACTTTCTGGACAAGGAGAGCTTCTTTCTTCGGGAGTACTCAAAGGATCTAGTTACCTCTCCAACGGTATCAAACATATTTCGAACATTCTGCATATTGCACACACTCACAACAGGGAGGTTTAGGCGGTGAGCCATACAATGAGTGTATATAGCCTTTGGATATTGCCTTCTGACAATGGCTGCTGTACCATTACAAGGTCCTGACATGTTGCCTGCATCGTCATAACACTGTCCCTTGCAGTAATCCATAGACAAGCCAAGTTCTTGAACGGCCTTTATTATAAGAGTGGCTATAGCTTGACCAGTGACGCCGTCTTCACACTCTTAGAACCCAACGAATTCTTGTCTGACATTTCTTTCTTTGTTGACAAACCTTAGAACAAGTGGTAGTTCTTCCTTGTTACTGCTGTCACTTGTCTCATCCGCCAGCAGGGAAAATGCACCAGCTTCATTGATCTCTGCAACGATCTTGTATTGGATGTAAGTGCCTAACACTTCTATGATTTCATTTTGGATCATCTTAGAGCAGTATGTTGCATTTCTTGGGCCGTTGGCAAAATGATTTGCTAGCACTTTATCTCCAGCTTCCACTCTGAAATTCAGCAGTGCTTGAACGTTTCCAGGGTTGCCTGAAGCTTCGTCTATGTGTTACGAGTCATCGCGGTGACCTCATAATGCTATGTTCTGTTTACCAGAAAACACAACAGTTTTTATGATAGATCGTAACTTCTGTCTGTTAAGTTCGACAGTGTTAGGATAAATATCACTGAGCTGCTGTGAAATAGACGGCATTTTCCCTTCCTGTACCCGAAGGAAATCTTCAGCGCAACCAACCACTGCCTTGTGAAATTCAGAATTAAGCTGGTGTTCCTTGTGCTTGCGGATACCCAGTTCTTTAAAGGACTCATATAGTTTGTCAAGGCGGTCACTGTTCTTTCCTGTCAGGTGTCCAAACAAAACACAAAAGCGACAAAACGCTCCATCCCGAGCCGCAGAGTAGACCAGCCACGAAAACTGAGTAAGCCACTCGAAACAAAATGCTCTATTCTTTCCATAAAAGTGGGTTTTAGGGAAAATGTAGCTTCTAGGTGGTGTCCAAGAATTTTTTACGAGTTCTAGCTTTCGGTCATCAGATAGTGATTGTGCTATGGTATAGTACAATCCCAAATCGTTGACGTGTTTGTTAGAATTCTCCAACGGTGTGCTGGTATCAGCATCCGTTGTAGTGGCTGAAAGAAATAGACAAAGAGGCTTTCACAATTTATGCCAAGTTGGCTGAGTGATTTAATCATTTAAATATTGCACTTGACAAATTGGTTTGACAATAACATCCAAACATATAACAATTATTTAATGCAATTCTTTAATACATGTAAAATAACTCAATTATGGAATTACATAGCGGCTTACAGCGTCTTTTAAAAACTCTCCTAGTATATAAATAAGGAAGCATCACATTCTGACGCCAGAAGACGGCATTCGTCGTCTCTTACATCGGTGCTGTGAGACATTTCCATAAGTTGTAGATTTTTGCACCTATCATCAATCACTCTGCCCTCTAACATCAATCGGTGACAGTGGTATTCCTTTTACAAATAAGGAAAACAACGAAGGCAAAGAAACTGCCAATTTAACAGCTTCATTGGAACAAAGCTTTGTTCGGTTCATAGATAAAATGTTAATTTTACTCATTCGTTTTATTATGGCCTCGTTGAAACTATTTTCATCAATATATAAACAGTCATTAACTCTTTCCCCTCCGGCTTACCAAATATCGTTCCTGTGGGAACAATGGCTTTGAAAACCTGCAACTTTCCCGAACTATGGTTGAAATGAGCCACTGTCGTTGCCAAAAGGTCACTTTTGTAGACTTCATCACTCTGGAAACTGACCTAAACTCCCAATTTTCATTTAATATGACTGTTTATTCTCTTGCAAAACCAAAATCGCCCTCCGACAACAGCAAAATTCATGAAACTTTATCTTGAAGTTTTGAAAAAGAAATTTCCTATTGATGTTAAAAGTTTACAATGGCGACAAACTTCGACTCCAGTTCTTGCAATCTGTTCGACATTTTCCTGCTCACTTCTTTAGCGCCACCCCGATAACGCTATTTCATTTCACTTGCTCTCACTGGTCTGCCATGTTTGCATTTGTGACCCAAAGGAATTCTGGGAATTTCTTGGATAACGGGCGCATGACAGTCCGCCAATTTTTTGAGAACTGTGTCGAGCCACCCGTTCCTGCTGACAAAATGTTGCACCGATTGCATTATTTACAAGTTAAAAGTCGCCAAAATTGCCATGCCAGGTCCCAGAATCCACTCACAAAAGGGCTAAAGACGTAACTTCACTCCGTGAAATGTTGAGCGGCCCAATTTGTGTGAAACTGCTTCTCACCTCTGTTTTCTTTCAAAGGATTGCCTCTACTCATCAACCCAGCTTTATGATGCCAGGCAGGGGGCTTCTGGAGTGGAAAATGGCTCGAAAAACACACTTGTAAACCAAATACGCAACGTATAGGCTAGTTTCGAATTGTGGGAGAACAAAAAAAAAGAACAGAGTCGAGGTTCAGGGGAATAACTTTCATTTTCCTTTGTTTTCGACAAAAGAAAATGCAAATTATTCCCCTGAACCTCGACTCTGTTCTTTTGTTCTCTCTCAATTCGAAACTAGCCTATTGTAGCTGTAGTGTTCATTTAGAAATAAACGACAGCTAGCGTGACGAGCGTGACATCAAAGACAGAGCCTTCGGTGTTGTGAACCAGCTAAATCTCTTCGGTAACCCCTTATATGGAGTAGCTAGGTCGATTTGACCTCCTACCCTTCAGAAATTGCAAAAATGGTGACCGAATCGCCGGGGGGAAATGAGTTAAGAAGACCAACAGCTTTTGGTTTCAACTTTGATAAGCAATTTAAGGTACGTATTGGCTGACCGCTTAAATCTAACTGCGAAAAAGCCCTGGAGTGTGAAACAATGTTCAGAAACTGAGCTTCGGTGAAATGACCAACGTTCCATTTATCAAGAGGTAGACTATGCCAGAGACCATCTGTCTGTGAAATGTTCCACCATCTCTTTGAAACCTTGCTTAAGGTTCCGACAATTTCGTTCAGGCTAAAATGCCTAAAAACTGCACAAGCAGTTCATCCGGTAGGGCTGTACAAATCAGAAAATAAAATCTTGATCACGTTTTTACTCTTTGTTTTCCCGCAAATTGTTGTACAATTATGAAGACACATTGTGTATGTCTAATATTAACAATAATTCTTACCGGTCAGTCAGACTAGTTCGCTAGCTATTTCAAAAACTACATAATCCAAGACTTATTTGGGTATCATAACAACCAGGTTGCCCTGACATCATTACTTTATGCGGCAAAGCTCGAGTGTGCTGGAAACGAAAATTAAAAAGTTCCTAGCAGGAATAGTTAATTTGTTTTCATAATAAGCTTTTCTTCTTGCTAAATCTAAAAACAAAATCAACGCGAAAACAGGGGGTGATTTATATCAACGAATTCTTGCACAAATTTAATGAAAGCTACATAGGTCTACATATGTATAAGCTTCAATATACATCTGATATTCTTTGGTTCGATTTTACCTTCAATCTCTGGTGATGTTTGACTTTCCTCAGAAGACCTCGGTCGCTTGGGAGCGGGACTGTTATTACTCACGACCTCTACAAAAAAGACAATTTTCCATAAATATCACTTCAAAAGCTGAGTATTATTTTTCGA
Organism: Pachyseris speciosa; assembly: GCA_016490735.1. Lineage (NCBI taxonomy): Eukaryota > Metazoa > Cnidaria > Anthozoa > Scleractinia > Pachyseridae > Pachyseris > Pachyseris speciosa. The sequence continues at coordinate 20,130 of JAEMWC010000317.1, forward strand.
ATTGTGTAATCAGTGGGCCAGGAAACCTTAGGTCATCTTAGAAATGTGTTATACCTTCCAGTCCAGACAATCGATCTGCATTTTCTCTTTCTCCATCTTCATTGCTATTAAGACCGAGTTTCCACTGCAAAGATAAATCAGTTGTTCAAGTATTAAAACAGGACAAATTTCAGCCCAGACAAACACGTCTGGGTATCACGTCAGCAAGGCGTGTGCATACCGAACGAAAATAACTTTTCAGTAAAATTTAACCATTATTAATAGAGACCCGAACTAACCTTTTTTCCTGAAGTAATCAGTAATTTGTGACATCTTGACGTTGTTATGTATTCCACACTCTTGTTGAAGTCGTTGTCCAAAGACATTGAATGATCATACAGGCTAACCGAGTAGCAGAATTGCACAAATCGCGCGGGGAAATCTAATTTTGGTCTAGATGCCCGCGGCAATGATGTGATGGCGTGATCGCCGTCGGGAGACTAGTGATTTCCCGGCTGTAAAATTCGACGGCAGAACGTGTCCCTTGTCTATTTCCAGTAATTGGCAAAAAAGAATAAAAAATAAATGTCAAAACTATTTTCGAGATTCAACTTGCAGTTTACTTTTATTAAAAATATATACATAATTATTTACTTTTTTTATGAAAATTGTGACCGATTTCCGTAAAACTGTGGAAACCGGTATGGATCTGCGCCTGCACGTTCAGAGTTGGTTAACGTTGCTGGTGCAATCGATGGGACAGACATAAAAATTATTGCACCCCGAGAAAATGTGCTTGACTATTTCAGTTGTTATCAGCAACACGATTTCATTATCCAGGCAGTAGTGGAGGGAAGGGGCAAGTTTATCGATGCAGTGTGTGGTTTTCCGGGGAGTGCTCACGATGCTGGAGTGTTACGAAATAGCGAATTGTACTATAACGCAGAGAGAGGTAATATATTACAAGCTCCTGTTGTAACTATTGGAGGGAGAGACATTCGTCCTCACCTGGTTGGAGATAGTGCGTACCCACAGGCTCCCAGGCTAATAAAACCGTTTCCCAAAGGAACAAGGGATCCAGAAGAGAAAACCGTTAATAAAGAGTTGAGCAGGGCAAGAGTGACAGTTGAAAGGGCGTTTGGGATTTTAAAAAGCAGATGGAGGGTGCTACAGAAACGCTTCGACAGTTCCCTCGAGTTTGCTATTAAATGTGCTGTTGCATGTATAGTGCTGCATAACATTTGTGTAAACCAAAATGATCCCTGGGATGATGACGGGGACGATTATGACCGCGGCAATGGCGATAGAAACGACGATGTAATGGACGACAGAGATGAAATACGGGATTTGCTAAAGGATCTTGTTTGTGGAAATATTTGACTTGACTGACTTTCGAAATGAGAGTCTCATGAACTAGAATGTCGGTTTAATATTTTATTATATTTCCTTAAATTTATGTACTATTTTAAGCAACAGCCGCAGTGCATGATCACGAGTTTTTGTCCGTAAAATAATGCCCTGTTTAATTCATATATAGTACATTTTTTCTGATTTCAAATAATTATTGTATATAATTTGATAAAAAAGCAATTTTCGAAAGTTTGCAGATAATATTACCATATTTCACACCCCCATTCATGAATCAAGTTAAAAAAAAAGCTTATAAAAATCTTACACAGTATGATCACGAGTGAATATTCTAAATAAAATCCACTTTTGTCGTGAAAATGATTATCAGTATAACCACTTTGATTTGCGTAACAGAATGTACAATATATACTTAAAACAGTTCCATAGAGGTTTGGTTCAGAAATTTGGTTACGTGAATCACATACTAAAACAGTTCAGTTTCTCTGTCCTTACTCTTTTCTTTTGATGTTTTTGCATCCATGTAGCGGTTAAATGACCCCAAGAGCTGGGTCATTAGCTGATTTTGTTGGGCCTGGGTGGTTTGCATCCCCTCTATGGCTCGACTCAAGGTGTCATCCTCGCCTGAGAGCTTTTTCATTACATCCCTGAAGCCTTCCTCCTCTGAGTCGCTTTCAGCCACTCGTGTGCTTTCGTCGATTTTTGCGCTCTTTGCAGCGTGTGGTCTCGGCACCCGACTCCGAGTTTGTTGAACTGGAGGTAGCGGGCAAAGGAGTAGAGCATCCTTCTGGTGTTCTGGCATCTAGCGCTGGCTCCGGCGTGGTGATCCCGACTTGTCTCAGCTTATTGCAGGTTATTACATCCCTGCAGCCTAGCACCACGTCTATGGCATCGTAGTGGGGGCTCTTTTGGATATTACCCCCACTTTGTTTGCGGTTCCAGTCTTTCTTTTCCTTGTATAGATTCTTGAGGTGCTTCATCTTGCGCTGGCACTCATCTGCTGTTTTTGTGATGCCTTGTTTGTCGTTCAAAGCTCTAACAATTTCATTTGGGAGCGATGGCATTTGTACCTGCTCTGCTCCTTGCTGCATACCATGACTTGAAGAATAATAAAACCCAGGAAATTGGAGAAATTCCCTGGAGCCACTTCCAGGAAAGTTCAATGGAGACCCGGGTTGGTAAGGAGAGTACTGGTTAAAAGGATCGTTTGGATATCTGTTCACCGTGATGGTGAGCTGAAAGTGCGGTCGAGTCTCTATATTGCGAAACCCTGCAGGTACCGGGAAATCTGTCTGTCTTCAAACCTGGTGTCGACATATTATTGACAGCACTCCATTATCGTTTTTACCTCTTTTGCCCGATATGACCCGCTCCGAGGCAGGACATCGGCTCCTTTGATCTTATGCCCTGCGAAGCTCGTATGTCATTAAGCGTGACATAAGGGTCACGCTTGTCTGAGGCTAGCGATGACAGGTCAAACACCTATCCAAACACGTTTGTCCTTGAACGTGACCCCTACTTTAGTGAATGTTTATGTGCCCAATGTGAAGAGCGATGTTGTAGCTCTTCAGTTGAAGGCAAAAACAATGGGAATACTCTGCATCAAATACATGTAGAATCAGGCTTATCCTTCAATGAAGACGAAATGATGAAGCTAAAGCAATGCGTTGAAGAGAACCAGCAGGAGATTAAAGAACTGGAAGACTGCTTATTATATAAGGAAGTTTGCGATAGAAGGGAGAACCTGCATTTTCTTGGTGTTCCTGAAGAAGCTGATGAGAATACAAGCAAAGTGCTATATCAATTTGTAGTTGTATAGTTGTAGGGAGCCCGTGAGATTATAGTTGTAGGGAGCCCATGAGATTGAATTTCAAAGCGTACATCTGATAGGAAACAAGAGAAGCGGGTCTACTAGACCAATAATTGCCCGCTTTTGGGGGTCTCCTGATCGTGAGAGGGTTTTTTGTAAGGCAATGGAATTGAAAGATGGATTGGATGTCAAAGTCTACACGGACTATCCAAAAGAAATACAAGATAGAAGAAGGAAACAGTGGTCCAAAATGAAGCGTGCTAGAGAGGCTGGAAAGACTGCTTTTTTTCAGTAAACATGAACCAGATAAACTTTTTATAGATGGTGTTTACTTTCCCTTTATTGCATCACAAAATAACCCTGTTTCAGTTGAATGAGGAGATTAAGGTCTTGATATTTCTTTTAAATTTTTTTTTCTGCATGTTTTTCTTTTTTAAAATGCAGTTTGTTGCGGGAGCAGTGAGCTGTACTAAATTTGAATAGTGGCATCAGAGTTTCAATGGACTGCATCTCAGATATAATTATCAGCAGTCTTTGTAATCTGTGTTTTATCTCTGTTATTTTTGTCATACTTGTCAGTGTTACCTAATTTATACATTTTAGTTGCCTTACCTTTTTATTTTTACAATGGGAAAGTTGTGAGCCTTTTGGTGAGGAGGGCGTTCAAGCTTAAATTTACAAGCACAAGATGGTCAATGAAAAGCAAAACGTAGATTTTAAATTACTCTCGCTTAATGTAAGAGGGATTCCTTCGCCGTCAAAAAGGAAGGCTCTATTTCTTTGGCTGGAGAAACAGAAACAAAATAACATTTTTCAACAAGAAACTTATAGTACATCCAAAGTTGAAAGCACGTTGAAGACGCAGTGGAAAGGTAAGAAGTTCTTTGCTCATGGTACAAACCATAGCTACGGTGTGATGATTTTGTTCATGCTACATTTTGTTAGAAGCTGTTGTGCAAGGTATGTCGGTAAGCGCGACATAAGGGTCGCACTTGTCTGAGGCTAGTGATGACAGGTCAAACACCTATCCTAACACGTTTGTCCTTGAACACGACCCCTACCTACAGCAACAAAGTGTGTTTTTTAGAAATATAAATGATGCGCCCGATCTTTTTTGCCTTGACTTTGAGAACAAGATAATTATAAGTGGGGACTTTAAAGTTACTTTTGACCCTAATCTTGACTGTTCGGGCGGTACTCTGGTTAAGAAAGACTCGGCAAGGAAAGGGCTCGTGAAAGAAGGGAGAAATTATCTCAGATTGAAACTTTACTGAAGCAATGTGAAGACGATTGCAGTACCGATCCCACTTCCGAAAATATTGAGAAACTAGAAATGCTAAAAGGTGAATACAATTCTACCTAAGAATATATTTCTCAAGGCGCTATCATTCGCTCCAGAGCTATGTGGTATGAAAAAGGCGAGAAAAGTAATAAATTTTTTCTCAGTCTCGAATCTTATAAAAAGAACAAGAGTTTATGTAGAAAAATATTCAGTAAAGATGGTTATTTAATCTCTGATCCAAAACGAGTGATGAAAGAGATAGAACGCTTTTATGCCGATCTGTGAAAGGAGGAGGAGCTAATGCCATCAGCGAATGTTTATGACTCCTTTTTAAAGAATCAGGACATACGCAAACTCTCAATCGATGATGCTTCAATATGTGAGATAAGACTGACAAATGCGGAATGCTTTCATGCTCTTAATCTTTTTGACTGTGATAAATTGCCCGGAAACGATGGACTCACAGTTGAGTTCTACGGAGCTTTTTGGGATGTGGTCGGAGACCTTGTTGTCTGCTGCCTTAACAGTGCGTACGAATATGGGCGGCTGTCTAATTCTCAAAAACAAGCAATTATAACTTTACTAGAAAAGAAAGACAAAGACAAAAGAAATTTTTAATTGGAGGCCAATATCATCGATTAATGTGGATGTCATAATTGGTTCCAAGGCAATTGCGAAAAGACTAGAGACTATATTACCCCAAATTATACATCATAATCAAAGCGCGTATGTGGACTGTTTTTTGATACAGTGAGAGTGATTGAGGATATTTTGGAGTATACTGAGACCCACAAGATTAACGGAAAAATTATCGCTATTGACTTCCAAAAGGCTTTTGATTCAGTAAGCAGGAACTTTATTTTTGACGCCCTCTCTGTTTTTAATTTTGGACCTTCCTTTAAACAGTAGGTATATGCATTTTATAATAATATTTGGAGCTGTGTTTTAAATAATGGTTTTTCTACCGGACCCTTTGAAGTGCAGAGAGGTGTGTGACAAGGGGACCACCTCTCTGCATATTTGTTCATTATTTGTATAGAAATATTAGCAATCAATCTCCGTAGTGACAAAAGCATTCGAGGAATCGATGTTAATAATGAGGAGATCAAAATGGGACTCTACTGATGACTTGATAGCTTTTCTGCAGGACGATCGCTCTCTAGTTAATTTTTTGAAGCTTGTAAAAGAATTCGGTCAGCTTTCAGGTCTCAAGATAAATTTTGATAAATCGGAAATAATGCTTTTGGGCAATCAAGATCCTGCATTGATGACTATGAATTGCATAATATCAAAGTCAAGAAAGCCTTGAAAATCTTAGGGGTGTACTTCTCTCTTACCGTCTTAAACAGAAGCTAAACTTTGATGAAATAATTGACTCCATCAAAACAAAGTTAAAAGTATGGAAGTGGGCAGAATTCAGATTGCTAAGACATTTATAGTTGCAATATTTCTGTATGTTACTGGTATGATAAGCCTTAACAAAGAGATTATGTCTGAGGCAAATAAATTAACAAAGGCTATATCTGAGGCAAATGAATTAATTTTCGATTTGATTTGGAAGGGTAAAGATAAAGTTTAACGTCTAATGCTTATCAATGATACTGAGGATGGTGGTATTAACGCTCTAGACTCGGAATCTATGATTAAGACTCAGAGAGTACTATGTTGCAAGAAATTCGCGAGTAATGAGCCTAGCAGCTGGAAGACCATTCCATGGTATTATTTGACATCGGTTGGAGGTAAATTCATCTTAAGCTGCAATTTTGATGTTAAGAAACTGCCAGTTAAGCTTCCGAGGTTCTATGACGGATGTCTTGCTGCTTTGCGCAATGTTCAGTTGCGAGTAAGATGACTAGTTATGATATTTCGCAGGAAACACTATCCAAAGTTATTATTTGAAAGAACAAGCATGTTTGTGTGTTGATGGTAAGCCTGTTTATAATCGTAGACTTGTAGATAAAGGGATAATTTCATAAGGTGATTTAGCGCTCGGAAAAAATGGATTGGCACCCTGGGAAATTTTAGGAAATTAGATATATCACCTGGACGCTTACCAATTAACTACATTGTGCGATGCTTTGCCAACAAAGTATCGCAAGGCTTTACAGATAAATCAGTATGTCAATCCAAAGCCTTTTGACTTAGAGAACCATACTCAACTTTGTTTGAATGGTCAAAATGTAGCGCTGAGTAAAGTTGTTTCTAAAGCCATGTACAAAGAACTTCGCTCTAGGGTTATCAAACAACTGACAGCTCAATCGAAATACGAAGCAGATATTTAGCAACGAATGTCTACCTGAAAAAGGTTGGTATTAAACTATCATCTAACTGCTCTTTTTGTGCAGATGCGGACGAATCTCTAGAGCACTTGTTTACTTCTTGCCCCTATTTTCTCTTGTTCTGGAAGGATCTCTGGGACTGGCTTAATAATCTTGATGTTAAAGTAGAATTACTAAGGCGGATATAATTTTCAGTATTTGGGATCGCAAAGATGATTTCTTGTTTTTTAACCACGTCCTGCTTATTGCTAAGCAGTACATATTTTATTGTAGAAACAACACTCTCGTACCATCTCTCCGACCGTGTACCTCTAGAATTAAAGCTATTTATGAATTGGAGACTGCCATTTCAAAAAGTGGAAAGAGTTTGGCCATTCTTCTTCAAAAGTGGGGCAAGTATTGTAGACAAGGGTAATAACGTATTGCAGAAGTGTTCATAACCCTTGTGTCCTCGTCAAAATGTGTTTTCTTAATATTCTCAGTTTGTTATCAGCTTATGTAGCTCTAATGTAGTTTTTGTGTTTGTGTGTTGTAGCTTAGTGTTGTCCTAGTGTAGTCGTATGTTTTGTCATTACCAAATGCAAACAATAAAAAAAATAAAATTAAATAAAAAAAAAAAGAACGGAAAGGAAATATTTGTATTTTCTGCTGGGAAAGAATGTGGCTTCAACAAAAGAGGGTGACAACTTGAGACATGTCATGAAATGTATGTACTGAAATGTTTCAGTAGGTTTGAAATGCCTTTTTACATCCAGTATAGACTCGTTTGCAATTGTTCGCCTTTGAAAACGTTTGTGTCAACAAATGTAGTTTCAGTGTATGATAATTTCAGCCGTAAACGTGATAGTTTGGTTGTGGTTTTTAGCTTGTTCAATGAACTGCGTGACTTGTATACATTCATGAGAATATTTATATAAATTACGGACAAGTGGTTTTGTGTGCTTTTTCTACCACCGCAATAAAGATACTGGCAAAAGCGACTGCCATCTGGGTACCACGTGGTCGTCACTGTCTTCTTCCTGATAAAGCCACACTAGGCATAAAATAATCCTGCAAAAGATCACGTCCACAAGGTAGCAACTAGTCTGTCCAAACACAATCCGCTTGGCAGCCCATTCAGTATAATTGTTTTTATCAAAGACCAAATGGTCTTAAACTTGAAATAGACACGGTGGAGATTGATGTGGTGGATATTGCTTCAGATTTCGGGCTTTTAGTAGACTTCTTTTCAAATAAAAAACGCTTAGAAAAAACTTGCACCGATGCAGTAGTTATTCATTATTTTTTTTCTACTACATTTGCATGTCTGGTGCGCGTGACAGTGTTTTCCATCACTGGTTGACAGTTCCTTTGTGAAACCAAAGCAAAAAGGTTGCTGAATGATGTATTACTGTGCCGATGTTGTTGTCATCTGATATAAATTCAAATCTTAGCCCTTGAGCACAAATAAGCTTTATAATTTTCACTACTGGTGCTGTAATGCCGGTTTCTCACACCCATTTTTTAGGGTCTTCCAGACGGTTTACGCGAAATGAAAATGGATTATTCACATGGTTCATCAAATATTTTCAACAAAATAGGGAATTACAATGATGTTCATCAAATCCTTTCAAAAAACTGAATAAATTTTAGGCTTAAGGGAAAACCCAAATATATTTAAGAATTTGTCACTTATTATAAATACCAATGTGTGAAAAAAAGTTATCTAATTATATATTAATGAAGAATGAATCAAAAAAGAATCTTAATGTGAATAAACCTGCGCCAAATAAGGTGGTTTATAATCGCAGAAAATTGTTGAAGCAGAAAAGACCTGAAATAGATGTACTTGACACAAATAGTGGTTTTATTCTTGAAAACATTCTTTACGATGATCCATTTCCAGATTTCCTATCTGATAAACCAAAACGTATTAAACCATTCAAGAGTACAATAAAGAAAGCAATGAAAAAAGTGTCGACAAAGGATGAACGTATAATAAACAGTCGTCCAAAGTCGATAAAAGGTATCAAAAACTAATGTCAAACAATAAACCATTAGAATTAAAGTGTCTATATCGTCTACTGGTTTTTGGTGGTTCTGATATGTACATAAGGAGTAGATAGCTGTTAAAAAAGGTTTTTTCGAATTTCGCCATGTTTTTGCCCTGAAATCGCCGTTCAAATTTCCCGCTTGAGCCACGCCCATCAAACTTGACCGAGCTAGTAAGGGGTGTGGGTCTATTCCTGATCTGACATCACAAACTGATTTGCACCTCATTAAGTCTTTGTAAACATGCATGCAAAGCAGTTTGTGTGCTTTCTCCACAAAACGAAGCTTTTTCAAACCCTTAAGTAAAAAACAAAAACAAAAAAAAGAATTGAATTGTGCCTCGTTTGTGATTCTCTCTCTCTCTCTCTTTTTTTTATCAAATCGTGACATTTTATAGGCTTTAAAACTTACAAAAAGATAAGTATCATTTGGTGCACGAACAAGAACAGGCATGGTTCTATTCCCCAGTTGACATCCCAAACTGCTTTGCATGCACATTAACAAAGACTTAATGCCATGCAAATTAGTGACTCGGATGTGAACCAAATGTTACATAGTTTGTCATAAGTTTTAAAGCCAATAAAAATGTCAAGATTTAAAAACAATGCTGTGCATTTGAATTTTGAACAGGATTTTATTGTACCGAAAAACATATTTTGGTTTAGGTGCACTTCAAGGAAAAGACATACCAGTTGTACATTTTATAGGATGGGTGACTCAACATCTCTCATGTATATCTTAATAGAAATATTTCAATTTTAACACACTATCTCGGATGACTTGTGCAGATTAAACTTTGACGAAACCTTCCCTTATTAATGCTGTTCCAACCGGGACGAGATATTCTTCTTTGCCTAAAGATGACTTCATTTGAAGTTTCAGTGTTTACTTGCTTATGCCAGTTGTTGTCTTGTAATAAATTTGCAGCTGATGGATTGAATGTTACTGTGAGTATCAATGATGCAGATTTTTTCGTAAGAGGTTCGGTTTGCCCATCTGTGGGAAAATGCAGATAACATATTAAGTCAGAAATTAAAGTTTATAGAAAAACTTTAGACACTTACTAATAATATTATTTAGCCAATATGCTGACTGGCAATTCAAGCCACTGCCATGATCTAATCTTTTATTTGCTGGGTGTAAAGAAATATATGGTCACACATCGAAATGGTTCATGGTTCATGGTTCATGGTTCATTTATTTCACACTATTTACATAAAATTAACATAAAAAGAAAAGTATAATTACAACAGATGATTACAAGATAAAATAAATACAGTACAAATTACAAAATGTGTGTGGGGGTCAAAGTAGCAAAGGCTTTCTAGTTGACCACCACCTACTTTTGGATAAACAAAGAAATGGCACTGAGCTTTATTTGGATATAGGAGATGTTTGTAGAGCTTAGGATTGTTGTACAAGAGGGAATTACATGTATATGATTTAAGGTATGTTAGAGATATACTGAACCAAGCAAGGAATCTATACAGGACAAGCTTAATAAAAGAAAAACAAAAGAACAAAAAAAGACAGAGAAAAAGAAAAAAAACACATACAAATAAACAACCAACAGCAACAACAGCAAGCAAAAACAGAAACAAAGGAATGGAAAAGAATAACACATCATCAGTAGCAACAACAGCAGCAGCGATAACAAGATCAAAATATAAGCGGACAATTATTATTATTATTATTATTATTATTAACTCTATTATTATTATAATTACTTACATATGGATAATTACATACTATATATTTGACCACTAAACAGATTAAACTAAACAAGGTTTTTAGTCAGTTTGCCTTGTAGGTGTGCTATTTGAGTTTTCCAGTTCAAATGCTCATCTAAATAAATGCCTAAATATTTGATACTAGTTTTGCGATCAATGTTTAAAATGTTGATATTGTGTATAGTTGGCTTCTGTGGAGATGTTATTATCATAAAGTTTGTTTTCTTCATGTTGATAGACCGTTCATTGAGATTGAAGTAGTTAATTACTTTCTGAAGTTCTGAGTTCATAACTGCCTCAAGATCTTTTGATGCTTTAGTGGCATAGAAGATATTAGCATCATCAGCAAAAAGTCGAAAGGAAAGCATATCTGAAGAGTTGGCAAGATCATTTATGTAAAGAAGAAATAATAGTGGTCCAAGGGTTGATCCCTGAGGAACTCACAAACAATCTGGAGAAAATTGGATTCAGCATTACCTAGTTTCACACATTGAGTTCTGTTAGTAAGGTAACTTGTGAACCAATCTAAAGCTTTTCCACGAACTCCATATTTATGTAAGTCCTTAGCAGTATCTCATGGTTGATAGTATCAAAGGCTTTGGAGAAATCTAGAAAGACCCCGCATGTTATGAGATTGTTGTCAATTGAGGTTTTAAGAATGTCAGTTATTTCTAGAATAGCAAGCTCAGTGGAATGGTCTTTTCTAAACCCAAACTGGTATTTGAACAAGATATTGTATTTATCTATAAATGAGATGAGTTGATCATTGACAATTTTTTCTAGGATTTTACTAAGTGGTGATAAAACTGCTATGGGTCTATAATTTGCAGGATCTGTTGCATCCCCAGATTTGAATATTGAAGTTACTCTTGAAACTTTAAGTACATTAGGTACAATACCTTGTATGATTGACTGATTGTAAATGTATGCGAAAGGTTTAGATAATTCATGGCTAGCAAGTTTTATTAACTTATTAGGAATATCTAATGAAGCCTTTCTTTCCTTTAGATTTAAAAATAGCTGAGTCATATTCTTCAGTGACAGCTGATAAGTAAAAGCTATTTGTGGGGCTATTACGTATATATTTAGTGGGGTCGTCGTAGGTAGGATTAATTGCACTAGCAAGATTGGAGCCAATTGTAGTAAAGTGCTGATTAAATTGATTAGCAATGTCGAGTTCATTGGTGTAGACCTTATTATTTCTTATGATCCTAGGAAGGTAGTTTGATTGAACTTTGGCTTTCCTTTTAATTATCGTACCAATAAGTTTCCATGTTTCTTTCAGGTTTTCTTTGTAGAGCTGAAAATATTTGTTATAATATTTATCTTTGGCTTTGGCCTTCATTTTGTTTAGTAGATTGGAGTATTGTTTATGCTCTTTTATCTCCATTGAATTTTTGTTGAGAAAATGTGATTTATACATCTTTTGTTCCCTTTCAATTGATTTTAAAAGCCCATGTGTTAACCAAGGTTTGTTGAGTTGTTTCATTTTAGAATTGGTAACTTTTTTTAAAGGGGGCATGTTTATTGACAATATATTTCACTTTGTTTATACATGCATTAGTTATCTCATGAAGATCAGCGGAGGTGGAGTATAAATCTGGCCAGTTAACTTTACTGAGGTCAGCTAAATATTGATCTTTGCAAAAGCTACTGTAATCTCTATAATATGTTATCTGTTTGGTTTTAGACGTGGGTACATTACAGATGCAGAAAAAAGGCAAATGGTCAGATATATCAGCTAGAGCAATACCAGAAGTAGTATTTTGTATGGGAGCATTAGTATAAATATGATCAATTAAGGTAGAAGAGTAATCTGTGAGCCTAGTGGGTTTGGTGATAAGTGGGAGAAAATTGTTAGAATACAGCATATTAAGATAATCTTCAGTATTTGCATGCTCGTTATACTTCAAAAAAATTATATTTACATCTATTATACTAGTGTATCCAAAAGATAATAATTGCTGCGGTAAATTTGTTGTTATACGAAGCAAACGCAAGGCTGTTTTATCATGTCATTGGTCATAATTTTTTTGGAAGCTGTTTTATTAGACCACAGCCTTGTGTTTGTTTGGTTACTTTATCTGTTACTGGAAATGTAATAACAACAACATCTTTATTTCATTCATTAAATATACAAGTATCACACCACCTGCAAATAGCAAGGCTAATCGAGGCAGGTGGTGTGAGGACGGCTTAAGAATAAATACAATAGTTGAGGTGAAAAACAAAAAAGAAAAAGTACCATATTTAAAATAAAGAGGGTCAGTCACGAGAGTAATTGTAATAAGAAAATCGAGGCAGCTATTTAGATAAGCGGAGGCTAATAGTTTTTAAAGTCGGAAATTATTGTGTTTAGGTCAGCATAACTATCCTGAACTTCAAATATTTTCAACAGAGTTGAATGAACTTTTTCCTTAAAGAGTGATTTTGAAGAATTTCGTAAATTTTCAGGTATACTATTCCAAATTTTGGCTCCCATAGTAGAAAACGAATCATTTTTCTGATTTAGTCTAGAGTAGTTAATGTAATAATTTCCAGAAGAGGAGGAGCGAGTATTGTAAGAGTGGATTGTCTTAGTAGATTTAAAGAGATGGGAAATATTATAAGGGGCAATGTTATTGTAAACATCGAACATTAATATCGAAGAAAGCTTAAAATAAAGCATTGTAACAGGCATAATATTTGAGTGGAGAAAGTAAGGAACAGCATGGTAGAGGAAAGGTGCGAAGTTAATTAGGCGCACAGCTCTCTTTTGTAATTTAAGGAGTTTCTCTAAGTGAGTTTTTGCAGCCTGGCCCCAGGCAACGAGGCCATAAGAAAGGTAAAGAAGGATTAAAGAATTGTAAATCCCGAAGAGTGTTTTGGGAGGAACAAAATGTCTTAGTTTAGCTAATATCCCGATGTTTCTACTAATTTTTAGTGCAACATAGTTAATATGATGTTTCCACGAAAGATGGTTGTCAATCATGACCCCTAGATATTTGGCGTATTCCTTACGTTCAAGGTTAAAATATTTATTTACACGGCTATCAAGAATTTTAATATTGACGTCGTAATTTAAGCGCTTCTGGTAAGGATGAAAAATTATATAGTTAGTTTTCTTGACATTAAGTGATAGTTTATTTGCTGTTAGCCAATCGACAATTTTAAGTAACTCATCATTCATTACAGTTTCAAGGGATCTCAGATTTTTATTTGCATACAAAAGGTTAATGTCATCAGCGAATAAAAAGAATTCCAATTTGTTTGATGCTTTATATATATCATTCACATAAATGAGAAAGAGCAAGGGCCCTAGTACACTCCCTTGCGGGACGCCACACAAGGTATTTTGTTTTTCAGATACACGAGAGCCAATTTGTGTCGTTTGAACTCGATTTGTCAGGTACGACGAGAACCAGTCATTCACTATTCCACGAACTCCATAGTGTGAAAGCTTCTGTAAAAGAATAGCGTGATCAACAGTATCAAACGCTTTTTGTAAATCAATAAAGACACCACAGGAGAACATACCCTTGTCCATGTACGATTGAATTTTATTAACAATGTCCAAAATGGCATGGTTAGTCGACCGACGCTCACGGAAACCATATTGTGACTCATAGAGAACATTATATTTATTGAGAAACGATTTTAGTCGATTATACATTACCTTTTCAAACAGTCTATTGAAAACTGAAAGAAGAGAGATAGGGCGATAATTACTAGGTTTGTCTTCGTTGCCGTCTTTATAAATCGGAATAATTTTAGCATGTTTAAGCTTAGAGGGGAAAATTCCCATGCGCACTGATTTGTTTATTATATTAGCAATAGGCTTCGAAATAATTTGACGTGAGCATTTAAGGAGGTGCATAGGAGAAGAGTATAGTCCGTGGGCTTTATTAGACGGAGCCATGATAATTTCAAGTTCGATTTCCGAGGGCAGTACAGTTTCAAATACGAAAGATCCAGAATAAGTGGTTCTCGGTAGATAATCAGAAAATTGCCTACTACTATTTGGCAATTCAGAGGCTAGCCTGTTACCTACAGAAGCAAAATAAGAATTGAGAATGTTCGCATTCACCAAAGGATCATGGGATATCTCTTGGGTTTTAGAGTGCTTCATTTTCGTAATTACTTTCGTGTGCTTCGTTTTACGATGTATTAAATCATTTATGCCTTGCCACATTCGCTTTAAGTTGTTTGTGTTTCCCTGAAAGTAATTATGGAAATAAAGCTTTTTACTTAGTCTTGTTAATGATAAGATTTTATTTCTATATATTTTATATGTAGCAGAATTACCCTCCAAGAGAAGTTTATTTTTTGTCTGAATAGATTTGCGAATTCCAGAGGTGATCCACGGTTTAGAGAAACATTTAGCTTTACGTCGAGAGGTATATTTAAGGGGGG
>JAEMWC010000317.1:42500-57500 GCA_016490735.1 Pachyseris speciosa
CTTGGTTAGTTAGTGATTTCTGCCAAACAGCAAAAGCATAAAGATCCATTTCACAAAAATTAATTGCAGAACCATCTGTATGAACTTGACAACCAATAAACATTTCTTGTGCACTACCAGTCAATGTTGCTGAAATTGATCCTGTTCCAACTGGTGTCATTGATGAAATACCTCTGAAAAATTCCATATTATGACCATCAACTCGAACAGTAAAAACTTCAATATTTCCCGTCAGATTAGCCAAAGAAGAAACAGCAAGTCTTCCATTTAATGTAGAACCGAAATCAATATAACATGCTCCATTAATCCAAGGCAGATGAACACCAAATCTAACAGCACCCTTACCCCATTGAAATTGTGATTGATATTTTGTTTGTTTTGTGTTTGCAATGATTATAACAGTACAAGTATTTCCACTCCGTCCAGCAACTTTAGAAACATCAAATGAACTGTTCTCCAAGTAGTCATCACTGCCATCAAAACGTATGAAAAACTTTTTCTTGACTGAATCTCTCAGTAACAATGGTTTTTTCGAATTAGAAGTTTGTGTAAAAGTGACATTATTAACAGGATCCAGCCAACTAGAAACTCTATCATCAGCATCAGTTGTCACTACAGACAGAGCTGGTATCAAAGCAATTGAAATTCCATCAAGAACAGGTATACCAGGCAGTGAATTTGAAATAACAAAAGTTGCTCTATCTAACTTCAAATCTAGTTGTTTTTTTGTTACACAATCATCATCCGATGTTCCTTCATTAACATTTGTTATTTTATTTCCTCCAATATCAAAATGCTCATCTTGTGTTAATGTAAATCCATCACCTTTATCACCTTTATCACCTTTATTGTCTTGATTTAGTGAATGATTGAATACACCCATTATAATATTAATTTAGATTAATTCATGACCACTTCAAGTGTGAATGCTGTATCAAATGCTCCACTATTAGGATGTGAATAGTCAATTATAAAATAGCCTCTCGATAATGATTTATTGACGTTAACCGTTGTGATGTTTCTACTCATAGTATTATGTCTGTGTTCATAAATAGTTGCTGGTAATGGCAAAGGCATACCACCTTCAGCTTTTGTCTTGAAATAAAATATTCCGGGTTTTGTTCCTTGTATGATATACATTTTCTTAATATAAAAGTTATTGTTATGAATGACTAAAAAATCAGAGCCATTTATCAATACAGGCTTTAAAGCATTCTTATTATGTCCTTGTTTGGCTTTGACAGAGCAATTTAAATATTGTATTTGACCGATTATATTATTCCCATTCAAATTTAGATCACCTCCTAATTTTGGCTGATAGAGAGCAAATCCTCCGAGATCGAAAGCTGTTTCCATAATTACACCTGTAACGCTTGAACGAAATAGATTCAAACTATTATTATGAATTTTATAGCCATTCAGATTTAAATCACCACCAAGTTTGGCCTCACTTATAAGAAAGCTGTTCATATTAATATTATTTAGCATTGTCAATTCACCATTTTGACCGTCGAATAAGTTTGATGAATTATTAATCAAAGCATGTCCATTCAAATCTAAATCAGTTTGTAATTGTATTGTTTCATTCACAATTTTATAAGCTTCTGCGAAGTCGTAAACACTTGATGGAACGTCTACAGCTTCAAAATCAATACCATATGCAACACAATGAACTTTGTACTTATTTGGATAAGTTGGGTTAGCATTAATATGAATCGTACAATATAAATATTCAGGTGGTGAACTTACTGAAGGTTTTTCAATCCATAATAAATATCTCGAATGATCTTCATTTCTGTTATCAAATTTTCTCCCTACAGTTTTATGAATTGTAATTCCACCAGTTGCACTGAATGTTACACTACTAAGACTCATTCCTTCATAATCAGGAAATAGCCATTCAAGAATGAAAGTGTATTTTCCATCTTTTATTGTGTACATATTAAATCCAATTCTAGCTCTGTAAATATGATTAGCTTCTTTATTCAAGTCTATATCAATGACCTTTTTTGAAATCAAATGTGGTGAATGAGGTAAATTGACATATCCATTGACTTTCAAGCCATATTCAGTACTGACTTCATCAATATCATTCATCAAATATTTGAAAGCATTCTTTGGATGAGAAGCAGATGAAATATGACTTTTTTCTAATTGATCTAAATTTACGGCATCAGTTTTATTTGTTCCTTCTTTTAAGTCAATGATTTTATGCCCTCCAAGTTTCATATCTGCTGCCATCGCATTTGTTCCATTCAATAATAAAGTGTTTGCTCTGATGGTTTGTGAATCTCGATTTAAAACTCTGAAGTTCACTGCATCAGTTTCATTCACCACGTCCACTAAATTTGTTATTTTATTATTATTCATGTCAATATAGTCTGAAGTATGAATCTGGCCAACATTCTCCAAGTGTTTGTTTAAAAAATCATAACTTCCATCAGATGTAAATCCAATTATATCTTTAGTTTTATCATCTACATAAAACTTATTGGCAGCATCTGTGTTAGCAGTTGGTGTTGCACAGTTGATCACTTTGTTACCAGCCAGATTTAAATTAGCAGTCATTTCTTGTGTTCCATCTCGAAGTAGAGTTTGACCGATACTGCTTTTTGATGCGAGATTAGTGTCAATATACGATTTATTCACAAGATCTGCTGGTTGGTTTCCTATCCCATAACCTCTAATAATAAACCCCCCAAAATCCTGATTGCCGGTCATTATAACACTTCCATCTTTTTTAAGAAATTGAGAAACATCAATACCAGCAATTTCAGCATCAACATATTTTTTGTTTACAGCATCTTGTGGGTTTGAGGGGTTATCCTGCAGGTTGAGGATTTTGTTTAGTTTCATGTCAATATTACTACCAAACGCAACATGGCCGTTTTCAATTTCATAAGCTGGGTCATGGAGAAAGTAAGACAAATTGGTATGATAGCCATAAGCCCCATAAACAATGATATGTGTTTTGGTGTTAGACGCAGGAGCTGTGCTGGAAAGTTCCACCTGTATTGTCGCTTGACCACCACTTCTTTTTTCTATCTGGAAAAGAATTTTAATATAACCATCAACGTGTGGAGTTCTAGTAAAAGCTTTTTGAAATGACAGTCCAGCGTCACGCATATTAATTGTTGGAAGGGTTAAACTGATTGCAGCACTTCTTGGATCTGATGGTGAGTAAAACTCAGTAACAAATGTGTACCGTCCATTACTCAATGATGAAACATCAAAACGAATTTTAGATGTAAAGTTGCCTCTTCGTTTGATGAAAAAAGACAATGACGACTTGTTTATGTGGTATGGTGATCTGTCAAAATTCTCAATTTGAAGGTTTTCCACACCACTGACTGCAGAAGACTTGGATATGTCTTTTAACAGAAAAGCGAATGGGTTGCGTTGAGTACCAGATGCTGATAAAATAAGGTCATCAACATACTTTTTATTGGCAGAATCTTTATCAGAGTTTGGAGATCCAACATTTGTTATTTTATTGTCACCCATGTCAAGATCACCGGTCATTGCAACACTTCCATCTTTTTAAGAAATGGTGAAACATCAATGCCAGTAATTCCAGCAATTTCAGTATCAACATACCCCTTTGTGGCTGAATCATTGTTTGCTGTTGGCGCTGCTACATTAGTCAATTTGTTACCTCCAAGATTCAAATCAGAAGTCATTGCAACGCTTCCATCTTTTTTCACAAAGTTATTATTGAGATATGTTTTATCCGCTTTACCTATTACACCATCATCAACGTATTTTCTAGTTGCGCAGTCTTGTAGAAGTATAGGGTTTGCAACATTGACTATTCTATGAAAATTCATTTTAAGCTCACGATCAAATACAATTCTTCCTTCTTCTAATTCAAAATGGGTCGTGAATATGTGATAAAATGATATTAGAAAATCCATAAACACCATAAACTATGACATGATGTTTGGCATTATTTGTAAATATGGTGAGATCAACAATAATTCCATTGATGTCTGACCAACTCTCGTTTTTTCAAGGAAGAATATTCTCTTGAGATAACCATCAACAAGATGAGTTTTTGGAAAGGCTCTTTTTATCGAATCTTTTCTTTCAATTAAATTTGATGACAAAACATCATCATCAACTGTTGCATTGTTAGGATTACCATCAGTATAAAACTCAACAACTAAAGTGTACTTTGAAACTTCCAATTGTGACAAATCAAAACGAAGAACAGTTGTAAGACCAGCAGAAGGAATAACAAAAGACAAGGCTTTTTTATTGAAATTGTATGGGCTTTTATCATAGTCTTCTAATCGCAGATTATTCGCATTTCTAAGAATAGTTGTTTTTGATATATCTTCAAGAAGAAATTTAAATGGATTAACACGTGTTCCTTCAATTGATAAAACAGCATCGTTGACGTATCCATATTGGTGGCATCTTTGTCAGAAGTTGAGTCTGCTACATTACTAATTTTTTTGTTTTACAATGTCATAATTACCATCCAGTAGCTCCTTGTGGACCAATTGCACCGTATTACCTTTTTGACCTCTAGCACCTTTTTTCACCTTTGGGACCAATTGGACCTGCAGGGCCTCTTTCACCAGTTCCAGTTTCTGTTTTATCTTGATTTATTGAGCATTAAAAACTCCCATTATACAATCTTGTTAGATTAACTTCCAAGAATTCAGGTGGTATGGTTTCATAGATGACAGTAGTCTCTTATTGTTTTTCAATACTTTTGTGTCCTCCTATATACTTCCATTTTCATTTTTTCAGCGATTTCAAATGGTGTTTCACAGCAGCGTCAGGTTTGATCAATTTTTCGATTCTTTCTGTTCTGGGATTCTCCTGTTTTTTCTGGATTTTGAAAATGTTGATTGCCATATAATATTAGATTAGATTAAACAGCACCATAAAAATTTCTCTTGATTGTTTTCATCGGCTTGTCGACATAACAGAAGGAATATGGTTTTTTGGTTGCTTCAATGTATTTCTTCTTGTCAATTCCAAGCTCCTGTGCAATCAGATTCCTTTCTCTTGATTGATGGAAATCATAAAGACAGAAGTGACTGCAATTGAGTCTGATTGATTTTGGGCATCCATAGAATGACTGTGTGAGATATATGACTGAACAGTTCTTGTGTCTCCCCTGAATGAAATAGCTGATTATTTGATCTTGTTTCTTGTCAGTCACGAAATCATCAAAAACAACCAATCGCTGCAAATTTGTGTCTTTTATTTGTTCAACTGGCAATATCTCTCTTGACTGCAAACCAAGGCAGGATATCCAATGTGACTGCTTATTTCATCCATTACTTTCCGAGATATTTGTACTTGTCTTGATCTAAATTTTTTGCATAAAGATGTATCTGATCATAATAAACCAATTGTTCCATATCAGATGCATGAACAATGTTGTCTTTCCAGATCCAGAATTACCAGCCAGCAGCATCCTGAAAGTGTCTTTTGGCATATATGGATACAACTGTCCGAATGAATTCTTTAAACCCTGAATATCATAATTAGGGATTTCCATATGTAAATAGTTTAGATTAGTCTAACACAATTGTATATGGATATAGAACGAATGAAAAGTCTTCTTAAAGTGGAATTGAAGCCGAAATAAAACTGAGAAAGTTCGTGATGTTATCAAGACTTATGAATACAGAAAACAGGATGCTTATGATACAACATCAGAATTACTGAAACCCTCTATTGATGTCCAGAAGAGTGAAAGAAAGTGTCGACGAAAAACAGGATGAAGTTATTAAACAGTTGAAAAAGAATCAAAAAGCCTTGACATCTGGTTTCGAAATCTTATGCTGATGAACACGTTACCTGAATCAGTACCAATGAAAACAACATTACCAATTGATTACAAACCTAAAATGATGACTGAAACAGAAGCACCATATAAGTCAAATCTTGACAAAGGTTTTTCACTTGAGGATATTCAAACATTGATGAAACATAAATTGCCTCCTCCATCACAGAATTTAAATCATATATGGATGGTGAAATCGACATCAACAAGTTATAATAAAATGATTGGTAAATTAACCCAAGATGTTGCAAGAGAAAAAGCTCATCTATCAAAACAAAACAAATAGGGATAAAAATAAAGAAAGATATATGAATTGACTCAAGAGATCAAATTACTGCAAAAGTACCGAAAAAAATGGCGCAGTTGAGGAAGTGCATCAACTATTGGTTCAGGCATGGGAAGGAGAAAGAGTGCAATGGGTTCAAGGGATGCATTTGGGTGACATGCTTTCAAGACTACAGTTACTTGGTGGATCTATTTCAGCCGGCAACAACAGCAAAAATGTTCAAAATGAATTCACAAAAATATTGCATACATTGAACAGACTGGGAATCCTGAAAACCGGTGAGTTGAAAAAATAATGATGAAATATCTAATGTAAAAGTATATGACAGAAATTTCATTACGATTCAAACAGTAAAAACAGAGACAAAATTGGTGTCAGCAAGAGTCATGATTTTGAAAAAGATTCAATACACCTCTTAAATTAACGAATGATTTGAAATATGAAATGGCTGTGAATGTTATCAATATGACATACAGTTGGTACAATATCAGAGATATTTTTGGGAATAATCAAATTAAATACAGCTATGACAAAGGTGTAAACTGGGAAACAATAACATTCGTTAACGGGATGTATTCATACGACGATATCAATAGTTACATTCATGAGTATATGAGAAAAAATAGCCATGTACTGAATCCATCTGAAACAGACAAATCAAAATTCAAGTATGGTATTAATATAACTTTCGTTTTATCAACATAACCGCATTTTGATTGAACTCGATGAAAATTATCGTGTGGATCTCAGAAATAATGATTTCAGAAAACTTATCGGTTTCGATTCAAATTAGTTTCAGCCAGAGAATATGGAACAAATTCACCTGACATTACAAGAGGAGTAGATGAAATTTATATCAATTGTGATTTGGTGACAGATAGCATTGTTGATGGAAATAGCACAAATACAATCGCTGTTATTCCAGTTCACAAATCTAGGCAGAAGTTTACCTTTCACTTACAAACCTCGTTTTCTTTCATGGAATCCTGTCTCAACACATAATATCAGCTCAATACGCTTTTATGTCACAGACTCTTCTAGAGCTCCAGTCGATTTGAATGGGATAGATTGGTATATTGAGTTATTCTTGAAGAGACAGAATTATAAAACCTAATAGTATATGAAACGGTTTGAGTTTAAAAAATATGAACAACATGGTGAAGGTATTGTGACTGATATGATCAACAGCTGGAAAAAAAGCAGCCACAACAATTGGTGAACATGCTGGCAAAAAGCTGGTGACAAAATCATAGAACTTTTGAAAAAGAGAAAAAGTGAAACAAGAGTGGAACTGAGAGTGTGAGCCAGACTGGTGGTTTAATCAAAAGAAAGAGAGGTCGACCACGTAAAATAAAATAACTTTTATCTAACACAATAATATATGTCAAACTATCGTGACTCAAAATATATCGAAAGATATGAAGATGTAGTGTTCGAACTAGAGACAGCACTTAATACTGTAGTAGCAAATAATGCTCATCAGAGTAAAAACAGTTTACCGTTTCATTGTTGATAACAGTGGAGAGACTACACCATTTGACTGGTATAATGCCCGTTTTAATGTCGATTTCATTGTAAAAAAAGCTTGCAGATGGAGAAAACATTACTGCTGCAGATCGAAATGGTATCGTTAATTCAGTTCACGCTCTTATAAACACCATTAATGTAAAAATGAATGGTCTTGATGTTTATGAGTGCCGAGATGCCAACCAAGCCACAAATATTAAGTCATTGCTTGAGTATTCACAGGGTTATGCTGTAAGTCAGGGAACCAATGAGTTCTTCTATCTTGACACAACAGAGAAGCTGAAACAGAGTTGCCCCAGGTGCTACTTATAACAAAGGTTTCGCAGCTCGCAAAGCACTGTTGAATGGTGCAGCCGGTAAAGTAAATGCAGAGCTTGCATTGAACAGATACGGTTTTTTCAAGAGCTTTTGGGATGAACTTATGCCTAACTCAAAAGTAGAGTTGAAATTGACACTTGAGAGTGATCCAATTTGATTTGGCAAGCTACTGATGAATGTCGTGTGGTACTAACTAAATTCCAGCTAATTATTCCTCGCATTGTTTTCAATTCTGCGGGAAAGTCCTTATACATGAGCAAGTATCTTGACAACAGAAAGTGGACTTACATGAGAGAATTGATTGAGAGAGGCAATTCAACAAGACAACAGACTGCCAATTTCCGTATTTCCACAGCAATAAACAAGCCCAGGCATGTCTTTGTATCATCATCAATGATGCCAATGATGCATCTCAGACAGCCAATAAATTTCTCTATAACACATTCTCAGTTGCAAAAACCGAACTTTAACTGATTGTTATCTTGAGGTTGGAAACGGAAATGATTATCCAGAGCTTCGTTATAAACATCAACAGAACCAACAAGAGTATTTAGAGATGTTTTGAAATATGTTCATGCGGTTAATGATTTCAGTGAAGTACTCTTCTTAACAGGGGCAATTTCGGTACGATATTCCCTTTTGTTTATTTCGATCTGACAAAACAGAAACAGGATATTAAAGATGGAATGACAAAACTGACTTTCAAATACACTTTGAGTGCTGCAACAAATGCTGATTACAGTGTGTATGCACTGGTCCTCTATGAGCAGGATATTGAGATGAGAAAGACTGATGGAAAATTAATTCTTAGATCAATGTAAATTAAATAAATTAAATAAATTAAATAAATAAATTAAATAAATAAATAAATTGAATAATTAAATTAAATGATTGTTTGTATTAAATACAATTTAGTATAAACATATATTATATGACTACTTATCATCCTCATGGAGTAAGACTTTCAGGA
Organism: Pachyseris speciosa; assembly: GCA_016490735.1. Lineage (NCBI taxonomy): Eukaryota > Metazoa > Cnidaria > Anthozoa > Scleractinia > Pachyseridae > Pachyseris > Pachyseris speciosa. The sequence continues at coordinate 51,408 of JAEMWC010000317.1, forward strand.
AGTCAGAAGGAAAGGCTTGCAAAAGCTATACAAACAAATTCACCGGTAACATTGAGACTCGCACATGGAGATCTCACTGGAGGTGATCAAATGATGTTGACAAAAACACAGATAAAAAAATTAGCCAAATCACAGAGAAATGGAACAGGTGCTGATGTAAAGATATCCAAAGCACAGATCAGAAAATCAGTCCAAGAAGGAGGTTCTCTTTGGTCCAGTCTTTTTTCACTTGGAACAAGACTATTGCCTTATGCAGGTAAAGCAGTAGCTAAAGCGGCTCCAGCATTGGCTACAGGTGCTCTTTCTTCATTAGCAAGTCTCGGCATTGATAAACTATTTGGAAAGAAACAAAAAGGAGGATTTCTTATTCCTAATGCCAATTTATCCCAATTATTGAATGTAGGAAATTTATTGAATACGAGACAGATGGCTGATGTTATCCAAAAAATGCAGTATGGTGGAGACGTTGTTATAAAACCAACAAAAGCGCAGACTGGAAAGGGTATTGGAACAATACTCGCCAGCATTGGAATTCCTTTGGCTATAGAAGCAATCAGAAAATTAACTGGAAAAGGTTTGCATGTTGAAAGCAGCCGTCCAAGACGGTCAATACCTGTTCATGTTCCAGATGACATTGTACCCAGAAAGAAAGGTGGGAAACATGCTATGATTCCATGGCAATCTCCTCCTGTTTTTGGTACATGGAATAACCCAATCGGTTATGGAATGAAAAAAAAAAGAAAGGAAAAGGACTTCTACTGGGCAAAAACAGTCCATTCAATTCAATCCCCATACTAGGAACCATTTTGTAAACAAACCCTTATCCAACTTTGATTTAATCAATTGGGTTAAACAACTTGGAATAAAACATTTTAGAGGAGTATTTTCAAGAGACAATCTTCCTAGACAAATAAAAAAGAATGAATGTGGATAGTCAATCTCGACAGTAAGATTGGACCTGGTACTCACTGGGTATGTTATCGAATTGGTGATAGATACTGTGAATACTTTGACTCATTTGGTTTAATGATGCCAACAGAAGTACAGAAATACATGGCTACAAGTGGAAAACAACTTGAATACTCTGGAGATGAGATACAAGAAAGAGATTCAGTCTTGTGTGGATATTGGTGTTTGTACTATCTTCTTGAGAGACAAAAAGGCAGATCCATTCTTAATACAATACATAATGCTGAATTTGATCCAACAGACACAAGAGTCAATCACAGATTCATCATAGACTACTTTAAAAATATCTAACTTAATGGTATAATGGTAAAATCATATTGTGTGAAACAGAAGAAGCAGACTGAATGTGTACCAGGAAGCGAAACATACCAAAAGACTAAAAATGGAAGAACCATGATGAAATGCAAGTGTGCTGAGTGTGGGATCACAAAGACTAAGTTTGTCAAAGGGAAGGGAAACTAATTAGCCCGTCTGAAGAGGCGGGCATACTAGATTCAGCCGCAGATATGGCGCTAACAGGATTCTTAGAACATGGAGTCCCTTATTTAGCAAAGAAAGGTGTAGAAATGGGAAGATATTATGCTTCTGAAGCAATGAGAAATCCAAAGCTGCAAAAGAAATTAATTGACAAAGGACTTTCCCTCGCAAAACCTGCAATCACAAAGGTTGGGTCAGAAGCTTTGAAACAACTCTCAACAAAAGTGAGACCAAATATTCGTTACAAAACAGATATCAAAGGATTAGATTATGGCGTGCTATTGACATTCATAAGGTTATTGGCAAGCTTCCTAAACCGAAAAGTGGATGGACACCCGGAAAGTATAAATACATGGGACCTTATAATCCCCTCGATAAACAGTTAGAGTATGATAAAAACACAGGTGAGGTCTTGAAATGGAATGTACAACCTTATAACAAAGTGGATGAAATAGCAGCTTACCATGATATTTGTTATGATATGAAAAAAATAAAGGTGAATGTGATAGAACAATGGTCGAGTCACTAGATCAAATACCATATGGTGAGATGCCAAAATGGGGTCAAACAGCTAGATTCTTAATTGACAAAAAACAGAAACTTGGTCTTGGTGTTTCAAAAAACGGAAAAAGCCGTCGAGTGAAGAAAACTGGCAAGAAAAACTAGCTGATGAATTACATGCACCCATAAAACGAAATTTCACTCGGCGGCGTGTGATTGTAAATAAAATTGATGAAATATGGGCAAGTGATCTAGTTGAAATGCAACAGTTCAGTAAATGGAATAAAGGTTATCGATATCTTCTTATGGTTATTGATGTCTTCAGCAAATATGGTTGGATTGTCCCATTGAAGGATAAGAAAGGTGAATCTGTCACTGAAGCATTCAAAACAATATTCAAGGAAGGCAGAAAACCACAGTATTTATGGGTCGACAAGGGAAAAGAGTTTTACAACAAACACTTGAAGGACTTGCTAGAGAAACATAGTGTACAGATGTACTCAACTGAGAATGAGGAAAGTCATCAGTAGTTGAAAGATGGAATCGAACAATGAAGTCCAAAATGTGGAAGCAGTTCACTGTTCAAGGTAATACACAGTATTTAGACATGTTACCAAAATTAGTGAAACAGTATAATAATACCAAACATTCAAGCACAAAGATGACACCCGTTGAAGCATCTGATAAGAGGAATGAAGGAACTGTTTACTTCAATTTGTATGGTGATATGAAAACATTAAAACAGAAACCGAAATTCAAAATAGGTGATAAGGTTCGAATATCTAAGTATAAACGGAATGTGTTCGACAAGGGCTATACACCAAATTGGACTGAAGAAGTGTTTACAGTTGATAAGATCCAGTACACTAATCCAATAACATACAAAATAAAGGATCTGAAAGGTGAAGATATTGAAGGGAGTTTTTATGAAGCTGAATTATTGAAAGCCAGACAGGATGTTTTCCGTATTGATAAAGTCATTCGCAGAGATTACAAGAAGAAACAAGCTTTGGTGAAGTGGAAGGGTTACAGTGACGAATTTGACAGTTGGATACCGTTCAAGGATTTAAAGAAAATTATCTAACATATATGTGAGTAGACCATACAGTAGTACATACTGTCATTTGCTATTATGTAGCCAAGAATATTATTATTCCTGACTATATTTAAACACAGGTCGAAAATGAATTAAAAAAATAAATTACTATAATATAATATACAAATGCAAAAATATTCCTACGATAACAAAGAATTAGATGTATCAATAGATTGTATGTTGATGATAAAAATGATATATGGTTCAGAGGAAGAGACATTGCCAATATTCTCAACTATAAAAATCCACAAAAAGCAATCAGAGATTCATGTTGATTCTGAAGATAAAATTCTTATTGGACTTCAAACTGTCCATAAATTCCAAAACAAAGTCAATTTTTGCTGATGCAATCGAAAAAACTTTCAAATGTTTTTTTATAAATGAAACGGGATTTCATTCACTTTATTCTGTCATCCAAAAACAAACAAGCCAAAGAAATTAAACATTGGGTTACTAAAAAGTTTTACCATTAGTCAGAAAACGAATATATCACAAGCAGTTCAACAACAGAAGTAATAACATGCTGATGATTGAAAGTGAAGATGATCTGCACTACAAGATTGTGTCATTCATCAGAAAGAAATATGAAGGTGCATTAATGGTGGCGGGATTAGGTGAAAATCAAATAAGCTCAAACATGCGAATCAGAAGTTATAATAAAGGATATATGGCTGGACAATGTGATTTAATGCTGATGAATCCAACTGAAAAATACAATGCTCTATGTCTTGAATTTAAAAGCCCAACTGGTGTGTATCAAGTGTCAGATAAACAAAAAGTATGAAGCAAATGTATGAGAAAAATAAGTGTAAGTACATCATGAGCAATTGTTTCGAAGATTTGATCCACGAAATAACTAAACACTTAGAAGAAAGCAAATTATACTTATCAAGAAGGAAAGATTTAAAAGAAAATTAAATTGATTTAAAAATAAAATATATAGATTATATATGGAGAATCAAAATGTTAAGAGAGATCGGGGAAGGCCTAGAGTTCTCAGTGATGAGGAAAGAAAAAAACACAAGACTACCTATATGCTAAATAAAGAATGGTACTGTAACATATGTAAGACAGGACGTAACTACACAATGGCAGGAAAATCTTGTCATATTAAAACAAAAAAACATCAAAAAAATATTCTTCAATAATTACAATTCAAAAGGATCCAGTAATTGGATCAATTGAATTCTCAACCATATTTAAACGCAGACGGAAATGTTTTAAAGAAATAATAACTATAGATATATTATAAATGGAAAAAATTATCGAAACTAGTAGTAATATGGACAAGAAAAGTCTCAAAAAATTGAGCAAATCCAAGCTAATCGAATTGCTGTTGAAGCAGCAGAAAAAGCCTAAAGTTATTATAGTTGATGACACAAAACCTGTACCTAAACCAAGAACAAGACCAATTCCCGCCCCAAGGACGAAAAGACCAACTGTGAAAGAATTGGTTGATTATTTTGAGAGGAAAAGATTACCAGCACCACCAAAAGAATGGTTGGAAGAAATAGAACAATTGAAAAAGAGACCGATCCCAGCCCCCAGAACCAAAAAGCCTGTGCCGGTTCCAACACCCAGGACTAAGATAGAGCAAACAGAGAAAGCTTTGAAGGGCTTCACAAAATCTTTTGAAATTAGTATAAAAAATAACAAAGACCCGCTTGCGCAACTGCAAAACACAAGAAAGGCTGTTGCATATAATATTATAAAATTGTTGAATGAAATTAAAGGTCTCAAATTCGTTGAAACACTCAAGGTAACATTTGCAAAAATGACTGACGGAGAAATAGAATACAAAACCGCATATTTCAACAGTATAGCTCAAACAATTGTGAATAATCTGGAAGTAACTGAATCACTACAGTTGTCAAAAGACCAAAATAATGAATAAGATTGCAGTTTGGGTATCTGAAGGTTCTGGTTGGACAATTGAATCTGTTGACAGCCATTATCTTAATGTTGTGAAATATAAACCGATGAGAGGTTCTTCATACATAAAACTGCCAGCAGAATTACGAAATAAAAAAGGTTTAATTAACTTGAAAAATGAGGATAATGAATGCTTCAGATGGTCTCATATCAGACATTTGAACCCACAAGAGAAAAACCCACAGAGGATTAAAAAAATCAGACAAACAGTATATTGACAAATTGGATTATTCAGGAATTGAATTTCCAGTGGCAACCAAACATTACAATAAGATCGAAAAACAAAATGAGATCAACATCAATATTTTCGGTTATGAGAATAAACAACCATATCCACTATATGTTTCAAAAGAAAAGTATGAAGACTGTTTGAATCTTCTTCTTATAACTGAAAATGAAAACAAACATTATGTGTTGATCAAAGATTTCAACAAGTTAATGTATAATCAGACTAAACATGAGCATAGAAAGCATTTCTGCATGCATTGTCTTCAGTGTTTCAGCTCTGAAAGGGTTCTGAATGATCATAAGGACAACTGTATGCTAGTTAATGGCACACAAGCAATAAAGATGCCAACCAAGGATAACAATATTCTGAAATTCAACAACTTTCATAAACAACAACAGGTACCATTTGTGATATATGCTGATTTTGAGGCTATAACTGAGAAGATACATGGTTGCCAACCCAACAATAATAAATCATACACTGAAGCCTATCAGAAGCATACTGACTGTGGATATGGTTACAAGGTTGTTTGTTGCTATGATGATAAATACAGCAAACCAACAGCAATATACAGGGGTGAAAAGGCTGTGTACAAATTCATGGAAGCTGTGATTGAGGAAGTTAAATATTGCAAGAAGGTTATGAAAAAAGAATTCAACAACCATTGAAAATGACAAAAGATGATAAGAAGGAATTCCAAAAAGCCAAAGAATGTCACATTTGTGATAAAAAATACACTGACAAAGATATTCGAGTACGAGATCACTGTCATATTACTGGCCAGTATAGAGGATCAGCTCATCAAGAATGTAACCTGAAACTTAGAGTTAACCCAGAAGAAATAAAGATACCTGTTATATTTCACAATCTAAGAGGTTATGATAGTCAT
>JAEMWC010000317.1:70000-75000 GCA_016490735.1 Pachyseris speciosa
TAGCATAAATCCCAAACGAGAGGTCATACGGTACCATTGCCTGCTAACCGTAAAAAATTTCAACTATCTCATTGTAATCAACACAGTCACGCTTGAATGACGTTTACAATACATAGGCTTTTTATTGGGGGCTTCTTAAAGACGTTTATTGATAGAGTGCATAATACAGTCATAATCAAATCTTTGTTCTCTCTGGTTTGTTTGTCTTCACTCTTTGAAGAAATAATAAATTACTGATGTTATGATTGAATCAATGTTCAATCTGGGACATTGTTTTCACAGTTTAGAAGGCATAAAATAAGAATAGTTAGGACATTACTCATAACTTTATTATTAATTCCTCACATACTCAGGTCGTCTTGTTCTCTGGGCAGTGTTCCACCAAAGAGCAATTGCCCTTTCAGTTTCAAAGTCTGCAGATGAAACTCCATCAATTCCAATGCGAAGCAAGGAGTCTAATGTCACTGGGTCTAGTCTTGACTGGTATTGGGTTTTAATCCGGCTCATACAACTGAAGCCCCTTTCACAGCATGCTGTAGAAAAACAGGCAGCACAAGTAAAATTTCAATCAACATCAAACTGTTACAGAATCTTTCTGTGTAATCTGTAAACATGACTAGCCACACTGCTTGTTTTCTAAGGTGCCTATAGTTATTTTTCATTAGGCCTTTCAAATCTAGCCACTCTGATAGTGCCTCTTCTTGGTCGAAGTCATTCTTTTCCAGCAGCGGCTTGAAGTGCTCAGCAAGTACATTGATTTCTTCTTCACCAAATATCACAAACTGCTCAGGATCATTAGGCCAATACCCCACTTCCAGAATGTGTGCTGCAGCAAGGACAGGGTCATGCTCAAAGTTGTCAAACCGGTTGGCCAAATACTGACTTGTTGTATTAACAACCCTGTTCTTCAGATTGATGAGCTCTGCATCGTCATTCGCATGCTTGTTTAAGGTGACAGTTTCAAACACATTACCATTGACAGACTGCTCAAACTTCCTAACATTTGCACTGGATCTTGCAAGCAGGGCATTGAGTGCTAGTGTGGTGCGTTCAAGGGAATCTTTGACATCACTGACAGCAACTTCATCCTTCTGAAATAATAAGCTCACTTTCTGGAGTTCATCCAGAATGTCCAGCATGAAGAACATGAATGCAAAGTGTTGGTAGCTCTCTAGCTTTGCCACCACATTTCTTGCTCTTCCTTGCACTACTATTACCAGTTGTAGCTGTTTGATGCGACTGCCACACTACAGAACAATTTAGAACATTCTACAGAATGAAGTAATTACAATGTAATGCTACATAAATTGTTGTGTTAGAAGCTCTAAGAAGGTTCTAGAATGTTGATTAATTGTATATAATGATTCCACCAGGTAGCAGGTGTTGTGTTGTCGGCAGAGACTGACTGGAGAAGGTAAACCAAGAGAAACATAGAGAGCCACTGAGAAACGTCATTTGAGGTCAAGTGGATCGAAAGGAGATTTCTTCAGAGACATCAACATTTATTGTGGGTTTGTGTCAGTGGTGACTGAAGATTCAGCAGTAGGGTTAAGTAGTGTGATAGCAAATTGTATTGTTTTAGAAATCGTTCCTTTGTAACTAAGATTTCATTACGTATCATTAAATAAATAATGAAATTAATTTTGTCCATTAGTAGCAATTGAGTGATGACGGTCATTAATGCAAGTGCGGCCGCAACACTACTAGAACAGAGACCTGAAAAAAATTCAGGCTCTGAGCGGGATTCGAACCCACGACCTCTGCGATGCCGGTGCAGTGCTCTCCCAACTGAGCTATCAAAGCCACATGAGAGCGGTCGTATGCGGGTTAGCCCTTTATATGGACGTTATACTTGGCCCAAGTATAGTAAAGAATGAAATTAATTTTGTCCATTAGTAGCAATTGAGTGACCACGGTCATTAATGCAAGTACGGCCGCAACACTACTAGAACAGAGACCTGAAAAAAATTCAGGCTCTGAGCGGGATTCGAACCCACGACCTCTGCGATGCCGTTGCAGTGCTCTCCCAACTGAGCTATCAAAGCCACATGAGAGCGGTCGTATGCGGGTTAGCCCTTTATATGGACGTTATACTTGGCCCAAGTATAGTAAAGAATGAAATTAATTTTGTCCATTAGTAGCAATTGAGTGATGACGGTCATTAATGCAAGTGCGGCCGCAACACTACTAGAACAGAGACCTGAAAAAAATTCAGGCTCTGAGCGGGATTCGAACCCACGACCTCTGCGATGCCGTTGCAGTGCTCTCCCAACTGAGCTATCAAAGCCACATGAGAGCGGTCGTATGCGGGTTAGCCCTTTATATGGACGTTATACTTGGCCCAAGTATAGTAAAGAATGAAATTAATTTTGTCCATTAGTAGCAATTGAGTGATGACGGTCATTAATGCAAGTGCGGCCGCAACACTACTAGAACAGAGACCTGAAAAAAATTCAGGCTCTGAGCGGGATTCGAACCCACGACCTCTGCGATGCCAGTGCAGTGCTCTCCCAACTGAGCTATCAAAGCCACATGAGAGCGGTCGTATGCGGGTTAGCCCTTTATATGGACGTTATACTTGGCCCAAGTATAGTAAAGAATGAAATTAATTTTGTCCATTAGTAGCAATTGAGTGATGACAGTCATTAATGCAAGTGCGGCCGCAACACTACTAGAACAGAGACCTGAAAAAAATTCAGGCTTTGAGCGGTAAGTGATAAGTTGGGTTTGTAGAAGAGTTTTGCAGTATAACTTTTCTGTCGGTTGAGTGATACCGTAACAATGGTTAGATTTCTTGTTGATGTAAAGTGGGATGTTGTTGGGCTTAGTGTAAGGCATGTATTTTCTGTTTTAGCCTAAGAACAAGATGCTCTATGAGTGTTAACTCGGGATACTTTTGTGCTGCAGAAGCCGGACGCACGCTTTCTGATTCTCGAAAACTATCCTGCTAGCGGTTTGCTTTTGGGTTCGCATAACGCCGTTTTCATCACGTCTGAGCAAAGCTCGTTAAACTGTTTTGAGAGTTGCCATCCATATTCGTTGTCAGCTGTCGTTGTTTACTTCTAAATTAAGTGGCAACATCTGGACTTTACTTTGGGTCTCTCAATACATTTCAGTTCTTTCTGCTAAGCTTGAAAACATTCGCAAAGACACTGCTCTTAACATATTGGTTATTCAAAACTCGAAAACACAAGGCGAATCGTTTCTGTGTGACATGTTTATCAGAAACAATCCAGATGTCACGCATCGTAAAAAACCTCGAAATTCAAACTGCTCTATTTTCAAAACAAAGCGTGTGACTTGGCTGAAAACAGGCCAGCAGATATGTATTTTTAAAATGTCATTTACCAGTTGAAGGTAAAAAATCTAAATGTTTAATTTTAGTTTTTTCCTGACGTCACGTGAAAACCAATAATTCGCAAACTTGTCTTTAAATATAGAACTGTCACAGCGATCCAAACAACTTTGCGATTTTCTAAATATAGAACTGTCACAACATTCTAATTTGAGTCGATACTCACAGCACGTGCAAGGCTTCCAACCTTGTCTTAAATTCGGCAAGCCTTTTCACGTGGACAAACTCTTCTGGATTTAAGTCTTCACAACAGCGGCAGAGTTGTGACAACATCCGGATGAAATTAAATCAAAGCAACTTTGCGATTTTCTAAATATAGAACTGTCACAATGTTCTAATTCGAGTTGATACTCACAGCATGTGCGAGGCTTCTAACCTTTTCTTAAACTCTGCAAGCCTTTTCACGGCGTCAGTCTGTACAGGAATATGTGCAGATATGTGCAGGAAAATTTGTTCCGGCGGTCAACGTGGATTATTTAACCTTGAGTGTTCACTTGTGGTCACGTATTAAACGGAAGGTATCACATTGCGAAAACAACTAACCGTCGCGTGACGTTAGCCTTTCGACCTTTGGACTATGTGGTTTGCTTTAACCAATGAACACATCGCCACGTGCCTGCTATAGTGCATTGGCCAATCAAAACACCGGAACGTAATTGTATTGTGCATTTTGCTGCACAGGAAAAAGAAAAAAAAAGACTGAAATCTAACACATTTTATAACTCGTGATCCTTACAGTATCCCGAGTAATTCTGAGCAAAGGGAGCATCCAAACAAAACGAAACAGAAATCAGCGAAACAGAACACAAATTGATGATGTCTCAATTTCTATTGTGTTTTTTCCACGAACCGAGTGGAACCTGAGTAAGAGCCAGTTGAACATTATAATGTATGATAATGTATAAAACCCATTCCCGCTCAAAGAAATTTATTTTCGCCTTGTGACAAGTCGGTTTGTTATGTCTTGCGGTGGGACTGAATGCGAATCAGGCATTTTCAACATGGCTGGTCGCGGTGAACCAACTTTGTCAAGAGAGTGTGTGCAAAGTTATGTTGTGGGGTAACCAATATGCAGATAGCTTGGATTATATAGTATTTCGCATTGATTGGATGATTAATCTTGTTGTGAGATATTCTGGTATTGAAGGAGTTGATCCGCGAGTAATAGACGTCCTTAGTGTGGTCAAGGATTCAATAACTGCAAGTCAGTGTACAAATCCTCAAACGGCGGAAACTATATTTACAGGCATGCCTGGCAGACCAAAGTTTAATATTCCAAGAGAACAGCTAGAATTTCTTGTTGAACAGGGTTTTCGTACTCCTGCCATAGCTAATCTTCTGGGTGTAAGTCCTCGAACTGTTGAAAGGCGATTTCAAGAATTCTGTGTGAGCTGTAGAGCAGTGTATAGCTCAATTAGTGATGAACACCTGGACACTGTTATAAACACTATTTTGGCCGAATTTCCGGAAAATGGGTACAAACGAATGAGTGGATTGTTGAAAGCGAGAGGATTTGTACTTCAGCAAAACAGAATACGTGAAGCCATGAGAAGAGTGAATCCTGAGGGAGTTTGTTCACGCACGCTAAGATTAGCTACCAAGTTGCTAGCCCGTTGGCACTCTGGCACATTGATGGAAATAACAA
>JAEMWC010000317.1:82500-92500 GCA_016490735.1 Pachyseris speciosa
GTAATAAAAAATACTGGGTAATACAGCAAAGAATACTAAGGTAGTTGTTATGTACCAAATAGTGCATACTACCAAATGAACATAGAGAAAACTGTTCATGGTATAGAGGAAGCTTCAAATAAGAAACAAAAGCTAAGTTTAAAGACCAAAGTGAACTTACCACTTCATTTTGCAATGTGCTTTGTGCTGCCGGAATTTTGCCATTGAAACGTCTTCCTGGCATTCCAGGCACTTCACAGTCACTGTAGGTAATTTGTCTCGAACCTTGAAAACAAGCAGTTGTTAACATAACTCTGTTTACTTCCAAAAACCAGAAAAATATACCCCCCCCCCTAGTAAAACTGGAAAGTGTGTTGTCAGGTGCCTCATCGTAAAGTGAGCCTCAAGGGTGAGGACAATACCCAGATGTATCTCATTCTATCTATACTCTCAACTACTTGCTCATATACAAAACCAACAATGAAGACTATGATATCCCAAATATGATTTCCACAGAAATAGGTACAGGTTATTGTAAAGTTTTTTTTCCAGGCTGCAAAGCTTAACAATCAACAACAAAATTATATTTGTGTGTGGGTGTCTTGATACTACTTCCATTTAAATGTACTAGCTAATTGCTCATTAAATGGCTAAAAGCTACCTGAAGTTTTACAATTAAATTATTATTCGTAGTAGTTGCTGCAATTGGAAACATACCTGCTTAGGCTCCTCAGCACTTTCACCCGCTGAAATGTCGAGGTCCATTTGGAGTGGCCTAATGTAGGCCAGTGCCTGGCCAAGTCCCGCAGCATCCCGCAGGAAAGGCACAGAATATCCTCCAGCCGGGGGATTGATTAGAGCAAGCTTTGCACTTGGAGAGCCGATCCTCAGCAATTCAAAACTGCCACCATCTTTTAATTTGGGGTAAACACTCTCCAGTTTTTCCTTTACATCGACAAAAGATCCTTGAAAAAACAACCTTTCTTCGCCCCAGCCCGGTGTTTTGTAAAGCTATTTTCTCGGGACGTCGAGGAATGCATTCTGCAGATGTGGATGCAAGACAAAAAAAGTCATGCGTCCACGTTTCTTTAACTTGAAAATAGCCCTGTGGCTTCTTCGCCGGCGGGGGCCTGCAAGAAGAAGCGCCGGCGACATATGGTGCAAAAAGACTACGAAAATTTTGCATCACTCTCTGTTGGTTACTCGTCTGTGTCTGTGGCAAGGAAGACGATGGAAGACTAACTCTTTGCGCTGATTCACTGGAGTTCTGTGAGCCACTTTGCTCGCTGTTATGTGTCTTGATGAGGTCTTTGACCTCTTCAAGTAAAGAAAGACACCTGGATGGAAGGTCTTCCCTTCACGCAACCATGTTGAAAGTGGAATAAATTTCTTTGAGCGGGAATGGGTTTTATACATTATCATACATTATAATGTTCAACTGGCTCTTACTCAGGTTCGACTCGGTTCGTGGGAAAAACACAATAGAAATTGAGACATCGTCAATTTGTGTTCTGTTTCGTTTTGTTTGGATGCTCCAAATTCCGTTTTGTTCACTCAATTTCTGTTCGGACTCCCTAAATTCTATTCTCTTTGCTCAATTTTGGTTGTATTTTTATAAGCAAAGAATTTGATAAAAAGTAATAGCATACATGTTCTTCATAACAGAATTTGAAACAGGATATTGGCGCAGATCAGCCCTCATAGTAAATGAATGCTTGTTTGTGATTGTGAGGAATTGTTTGATCTCTTGCCAGCACATCTTTTATTGGTATCTTCAAATATCTGCACCATTCTAATAGATCATGATTACTCAATGGGATACTTTTGTGAAAATTTAAAGTATCATTCCAAGCAAAGGGATTGAATTGAAAGGGCTGTTTTTGCCTAGTATTAGTCCCTTTCTGGTGGTGTTTTTTTTGGGCACTTTTTATTTAGTTCCCATACCAATAGTATCCCTGCGCATCTGCTCCCATGTCCCAATAAAAGGAGGAAGTAGTTCATGCATTACAATATGAGGGGCTCCGTGGCCCTCTTTATTGGTAGTTGATTGTCTTGTGTTGGTTGATCTTCTTGTCCTTGGAATATACATACATACATACATACATACATACATACATACATACATACATACATACATACATACATACATACATACATACATACATACATACATACATACATACATACATACATAAAGTTTATTAAAGTGTCAAGGTATTTAACTAATAGCTAATTGAAGGGCTCGGGGCATAACCATCCTATGTCGAATTTTGGGTTGTTTTTCGATTTTGCCTGGATTTGCCCGAATTGTTGCATGTAAACTGCAATTCGATTGAAAGAAGATGTAATGCAACTTGCAAACCACTCCCATGGAAGGTTGGTTTCTTGGTGTACGTAAGAAAAAATGCATTTCTGGATTGTGGATGAATCAATCAAAAAAATACCATACAATGTGTTTCCATCGAATTGCAGTTCACATGCAGAAATTCAGACAAATCCAAGCAAAATCGAAAAACGACTCAAAATTCGACATAGGATGGTTATGCCCCGAGCCCTTCAATTGTGGACACTATAAATAAATGAAATGAATACAATATAAGTATATGTAAAAATATTAAAAATATAGTCTTAAAATATCATTAATATATGAAAATGACATTAATATATAAAATTATTACAAACAGACAGCAGGTCAAGTCGGGAACAAACAAAGACAAACGAATAGATAAACAAAACAGACAATCAAATAAAACAAACAAACAAACAGACAATATAGGGCAAAGATATAAGCAGCAGTCAAAACACGAATATAAAATTCAGAAAGTTAAACAGTCTAGATAATTTAAATTAGACGAATTAAATAGAAGATAGGGGAGCACACCCCGAATACACCAGGCAGCCAGACAGCTGAAGCCACTATGCGTACCCACCAATTTAAGATGAGCATGCACAGCAGCCACACATACCGTCCAGCAAGCCAACTACATTGAGAGCATGCACCCCTTTCCTGAAAGCCTGAAGACTGGTCTTACTGTGTAGTTCCTGGCTAACCTTGCCCATATGTGTGGGCCTAAATATCTGATACTGTGCTTACCATACTTAACAGTATTGTATCTAGGAACAGGAAAATCACTTCGCATTACAACTTCACCTCGATTTAAGTGTGTCATTGCAAAAAGGGTGAAACTGCTGTATTTCTTGCCTGAAGGCGCAACTATATTCCTCTGGGCATTGATTTCGAGTCAGTCGGAGTAGTGTTCGAGGATTACCGAAGAAGCGTCAAATAAGTTCGGCTGCACTCTCTTTAAAAAAGGTGAGATTTTAGTCCGGAAGCCCTAGAAACCAATTGAAAAGACTAGAACAAAGTAGTGAAGTTGTGAACATATCCTTTTGTTGTTGACATGTAAATAAAGACGGCAAAATCACTGCAAAGTTTCCATACATCAACGTTTTTCGTAAAGCACGTCCAACTTTGATTCACACGTATGGAAATAGTTCACTTTGAGAGCTTTAAAAAGAGATCTTAAATGACTTGTTTCGGTTATCCAAAGTGGAAATTCCTGTTTTTAACTTCAAGCGTCACGCTTCTTGCGTTGCAAATCGTAAATTTCAAGAAGATATCCTTTTGTTGTCGATATGTGAATGAAGGCGGCAAAATCACTACAGAGTTTCCATGCGTCAACGTTATATTCGTAAAGCACGTCCAACTTTGATCCACATCTATGGAAACAGTTCGCTTTGAGAGCTTTAAAAAGAGATCTTAAATGACTTGTTTCGGTTATCCAAAGTGGAAATACATGGACTTTTACTCCGAGAGCAACAAGAAGGGATTTGTTGATTTCGAAGAACTCTGAGTCGCCAATCAAAGTTGGCTTGAAGTTCTGAGGCCAAATTTCCATATGCGATGAGTTATCCATTTCTCCATTGTAATATTCGTTTACTCCATCTTTAATACGCCAATAATTGAAAATTTTCAGGTTAAGGTTTCAGCTTTACGATCGAGATTCGAGATTAAACGCGTGTTTGGGTACTTCAATGCATCGTACATGACCGAATCCGCTAGTTGTCATAACAACTGACACGAACTGACCAATTGCGTTGTTGCATTTTTAATTATGCGGTTAGCATCTCGCAACGTGAAGTCTGAAGCCAAAGCGGCGATCGATTGTCAATGTTTTTATTCAGCATGGAAAAATATTCTCGGGAATTGGCGATAATGGAGGCAAAGGCAACCAGAAATAGAAATCTGACGCCATCCAGACATTCTGTATCACATTCTATGAAAACTCCTGACCAGCGCAATCTGGATTCAGAGATAAGCTTTCCAAAAGCTTATAAAGTTATAGATCATGCTGATCAGTTAAAAAGACTGCTTACAAAAATATGCTTATCCATCATCATGTTCATCTGGGATCAGGTGGGAGGTTTACCTGTAGCTTACAATTGTTATTTGATTCTCCAGCTTTCACTGCGAGCTGTCATCGACCGAATAACAAAGGAGATTAAAAAATCATCCAACTAGAAAATTTCAAACAAAGGAAAAATATCTCGCCTACTTCAAAGGTTTGCGGGCTTCGGAAAAGGTGCCACATAGTTGGCAAATGTTCGACAGGAATAAGTAATGAATCCAGAACAATAGATTGAATACATGAATTCTTAACAACCCCAAAATTTGGGGTACACACTTAAATCGGTGTGAAGTTGTCATGGTAAGTTATAATGCCTATCTTGCTGAAAAAACATATTACATACATGCTCTGGAGCTAGTGAATTTTTAGCGTTATACATTAAAATGAGTATATCTTGTAACCGTCTGTTCTCAAGCGTGGAGAATCTATCCTTCTCTAAGAGTTCCTCATACGTAGCATTCCTATCATTATATATAGCACGTAATGCCCGTTCTTGTACTCTTTATAATTTTCTTGCATCTGATGCTTTGCTAAAATGCCACACTATGTGACAATATGTTAAGTTAGGTAAAATTGCCGATTTATTCAATTGTAACTTGGCTTCTCTGGGAATCTTATTTCTAAGACGCACTAGAACACCAACTTTCTTACTTGCCTTTTTGCATAAATCACTTATGTGAGCGCTAAAACTAAGTTCATCATCTCATGTTACTCCCAATAACTTCAAGTCTGATGATGATTTAATAACCTGTTCATCAATCTTGACATTGATAGATGGACTGTCCTCATTTTTGTTCTTCCTGCCTAATAACGTTGAACTGTACTTGTCATAATTTCCCTTCAAAAAGTTATCTTTGTACTATTTTGATATAGTGTGCCCCCATTAGTTAAAAGTTGTTCCACGCAGTCAACTGAATACCCCTTTGCATACAGCTGATGATCGTCAGCCTACATTGACAAGCTTGCATTATTTACTATATACGTCATATCATTTTGAAAAATGTTCCACAGTAGGGGTCCAAAAGATGACCCTTGAGGGCATCCTCTAACAGCATCCTTCCAACTGCTTATGACTCCATTTAATTTAACTCTGTTTTGTCGATTGGAAAAATATGATCTCATCAAGCTAAGTGATTCCTCTGAGAAGCCATATGCCTTAAGTTTATTTATCATGAGTGATGGATGTAGGGAATCAAATGCTTTACTCATGTCTGTTGAGAGTATTCCAATAAATTGCTCAGAATCCACAGCCAGCTTCCAATGTTCAGTGAGTCTGAGCAAAGTAGTTTCACAGCTGTTTTTTCCTATACGCAGATATGTGGGAATCGAGCTTGGAATCAAAATGATTATTCACTTGTATGCTCATAGCCTCAAAAACTTTATCTACTGTGCTTAGCAATGTTATTGGACGATAGTTTCTTTCATCCAACCGGTCATCCTTTTTGTGGTCTGGGTTCCACTCTCCTTTCTTCCATGCTTCAGGCCATTCACCTTTCCTTATACACTCATTAAAAAGCTTTGTTAAGGAATCTGATATGCCACTTGATGCCAGCCTTAACATTCTAGGAGATATGGAGTCATAACCACAGGCCTTTCTGATATTTAGTTTCTCAAGGGCTAACTGAACTGAATTACTACTGAGTGGTTGAAAGCAGAAGTTCTTGAGGTGGCTCTTATTTGCATTGCAGATGTTAGTGAGGCTTGAATGACTGGACAAATCGTCCTCTGTTAAGCTATTGACACCTGCTCCACCAATATCATTGGCCATCGTAGAAAAGTAGTTTGCCAGAACATTTGCTACTTTTTCTTGGTCCTCAATTCTCCCATTTGTTTTAACGTGGATCTCGCTTGCAGGCTGCTTATCACTAAGAAATGGCCTGAAGGTTTTATAGAACTCGCTTGGCTTAGCTTTAAGCTCATCTGCCTTTTGTTCCAATATTCTTTAATAGCTTTTCGTCTGTAGTTTGTAGCTTCATTTCTCCATATTCTCTTGAGCTCCCAGTTTTCCTCTGTTCTGCTTTGAGCATATTGCTTGGCAAATTTCCTTTTCATTTTGATTGCCCTTTTCCACTCAGGTGTCATATATGGCACATCGACTTTACGAAATCTCATTCTTTTAGTAGGCATGTGCTTCTCTACTATGGTGTTGAGAAGGGACTCCCAAAAAAGATACTTCTTATCAAGAGTATCAAAGGTATCCATTACGTTCCAGGGAGCACAAGATAAATCTTCATTGAGTTTTTCAACATCCAGTGTTCCGGTACTCCTAAATGTGACTACTTTTCTTTCATGCTGAGACACCCTCTCCTTCATAATCCCATACACTAGATGGTGGTCACTTATTTCTGGATTTAGTACTCCACTTGTTTTAAAAAGCTCTGGCTTGTTAGTAAGGATCACTTCCAGAAGTGTTTCAGATGTAGGCGTAATTCTGGTTGGATCCTTGATTAGACACTCCAGGCCATAAACCTCCCTTAGGCTGAGCAAAATTTTCCCTTCTGTGCGTTCTGGTCTTAATCTGTCAAGGTTCAGGTCTCCAGTAAGTATGAGTGTGTTACATTCCATTGTAGCCCACATACATAGTGAATTAAATTCCTCTTCCAGTTTACGGTAGTAGTCGTGCCAGTCGCGTTTGGGGCTCGATAAATACCAACAAACAACACATCATTATTGTTTATTGTTGTATTTATGGCCAGAATTTCAAGTAATTTATACTGCTTAGGAAGCTTTACACGATGAGATACCATCTTTGATGAAAAATATGCCTTCAGGCCACCACCACCCTTTCTTCTATCCATCCTATAGGTATGATATCCTTCAGGAGCCACCTGTGCATTGGTGTAAGAAGAGTCGATCTTAGTCTCTTGACAGAAAAATCACGTGACTTTAATTCCTTGTTAAGTAATAACAGATCATCCAGTTTGTTTTGGCAGCTATTGATGTTTAGATGAACCATCATGAGATCGGTAGTGTTCCGTTTCCTTTCTTGTATTATCCACGGTTCAGGCAAGTCATTAGCATATCCAGCCACATCCTCATTTGCATATTCACCTTCGCCGCCATGTTTCCTACTCCAACCAAACTTTGCTCAAACCTAAAAGGCAGCAAGCATAGGAGCAGGTCCATTCAATATCTGGGTAGTCCAGATAGTACTTGAAGCCGGCTTTGCTCAGGTTTATGCACTTAGCATGTGACCAGACATTGCACTCAGTACATAGCAAAGCATCTTGATTCGAGTGAACTCCTTTCCCACACTCCTTACAAGGGTATTTTGGGGTTCTCTTTTCCGTTGGACCTGGGTTTTTGTGGATATCCCCTCCAAGAACTATTCGGCTGAGCTGTTGGGTGCCTGTGTCGTTAGCAGTGTACGGAAATCTTGAAGCCAAGTAGGATTTACTTCTGCCCGAACTCGCTCTTGGAGTTGCCCAGCTTCTGGCGCCATAAATATCCCAGGAATTCTGAGTTAGGATTACTGATAGACCGGTTAGAAGTCGTTGTCCGTCTTCCCAATGTACTGAGCACTTTTGTGTGTTGAAAAGGAATGAAATAAATAGCAGTAGAGCAAGACATTTGTTAGATTTTGATGAGCTTGATAAAACACAGCCAGCTGCCATGACCACGTGACCAATACCCAAATGCCCCAATTCGTGGAGCTCCCTTTCCAGTTAAAGCATTTAGCAGTAGTGGCACTCCGATACTTTTTAAAAGGGTCCCCAGAAATCCTCCTCGTTGTTGTTTCGGAGGCTTTATTACTAACTGACCGCCTGTTTGAAGAGCATTAAGAATATCTTGTTTCTATTTTGCTGAAAGGAGGTTTTTATACGGGATTAACTAATAATAATAATAATCTTTGTTTGCTTTTGTCAATGTATACATTTTTTAAAATTACAATCTAGAAAATTTACAAAATATGTTAATCTAAAGTAAACAAAAACAATGGCAAGCTAGGAAGCTAAATAAACAAGTAGGTTTTCTTGTTAGCTTCCTGAACAATTTAGGTTCTAAGTGGCAGGTAAAATAAAATAAAGGAAAATAAAATAAAAAGAAATGCAAGGAAGGATGAACTTATTTACATGAAGTATGTTGCTTCATCATTAAACGAAACTTTATTTTATTTGTTGTTCAGAGAGTAGATAACATTTAATTTCTTTGGAAATGTGAACACACTTGGGTTGGGAGGTCTTTCCTAATGTCCGTAGCCATAAAAGAGATTGATTGTTTACCTACGTTAGTTCGTACACTCGGCTTATAAAGATTTTTCTTAGCTGTATATCTCGTGTTGTAGTGATGTGTATTACTAGCATATTGAAACATTTCGAATAATTTAGGCAGGCAGCCTTTATGCCATGAATGCACGAATTTTGAGACTTGTAGACGATATATATTAACTGTTAAGAGGGCTATTAAATTCAGCAGAGGTTTAGCGTTCTCTGTTTCACTACCAAATGCTGTGGCAAAAAATATTAATCTTACAGTATGGTTTTGTTTTACTTGAATTTTACTAACATGTGTTTAATATACACTTCCCCAAGCTAATATGCCATAAGAAACAAAGGATAGATTAAATTGTAATAAATTTGTGTAATTTGTTTAACTGAGAGGTAATGCCTCAATTTTTAAATTATTCCAGTGTTTCGAGATATACAGGAACAGACAAAACAGATGTGATATTTCCAGCTTAAAGATTCGTCATTCATAACACCTAGATACTTTATACATTGCTTTCGTTCTAATGACTAAGAAGGCCCATCAGTATTTATTATGTTAAGACTGATTGAGATATCCTTTTTTCTTGCCGATTTAACTATCATGAAGTTTGTTAGCTCATGGATGACGTAGTCATGCCATGAGGTATAGGAGGCACTCGATGTCACCCACTCACTCATTCACTCACTCCCTTACTCACTCCCTTACTCACTCGATTCTGATTAATTTATTCATTCAACTTCGATGAAACATTTCTTGTCCCTCCCCTGGTAAGTAATGTATTTGTCCCCAGAGTCCTCTTTGCTCAAGGTTTGCAAGTTTCAGGGGGTAGTAGAAATGCGTAGATTCTTGCTCGACTGTTTATGTATCATGAAGTGAATATGAATTAATGGCGTCGATCAGAGCATGTGAAGATTGAAAAGCGGATGATTTTTCGTCCTATAATCTTGAATATACTTTTGTGGAGTTGGAAAGTGGAAAGCTAATACAATTATGTACACAAGCTACGAGAACTGAAGATGGAAATCGGCGAAATTTGCACGCTGATATCTTAAAAGCGATGTTGAAATTGCTGTTCCTATCGGCTTGTCACCCGGAGGAAGAACCCATGCAAAAATACGTCCTGCTTGGGCCGGCCTTGGCCAGCCCAGGCTGGCCTTGGCTGGCCAGGTCTGGCCCTGGCCTGCACTGGCTGGCCCTGGCCAGCCTGGTCCAGTAAATGGATGAAACAATGCTTGGCCCACCCTGGCCCAGCCAGGCCTCGGCTGGCCAAGGCCGGCCCAGGCCAGTCAAACTTGGGTTTATGGAGAATTCTGCTGGCCTGGCCGGCCCTGCCTTTACTTGGCCAGCCGATATTACAGTGTACTTGTTAAGAAAGCTTTTACTGGCCTCAGCTGGCCCTGACC
>JAEMWC010000317.1:97500-160000 GCA_016490735.1 Pachyseris speciosa
TCTGAACGGCTAAAGTTCTAAGCATATGTTTATTTGCGTGTGATTTGAAGGACTAGAAGTCAGAATTCCTGAATCGGTTGTTCATCACTTTCAAACTCGAAAGGCATTGTTTGATTTCTTTAAATCAAATTGCAACAAGTTTCTGTCAATGAAGTTAAATTATATCGACTGATCATTTGAGCATCACTGACATTAATGATAAACTTTGCGTGGAATTTATTTGAAAAATTACTTCTTTCGACTAAATCAAAACCTTGAGAATCCTTGTAAAGCTTTAGAAGATTGGTTTAAGCCGGTTCCCGGAATTGCTGCTCTGCACTTTAAGATTGTTTCAAATGTAGTGAGTTGTGAGAAGCAATTCAGCAATAAAAAGTACAATTGTTGTGACTGAGGCTAAATGTGTGTTTTCATTTCTAACCCAAGGGTTTTGGCCAGTAACTGTCCCTAGTTCACTGAGCTTGCTCCAGGAAGAGTAGCCCCCAAAATAGCTGAAGGTCATAAAATGGCCAGTGGCCGGCCTCGGCCAGGCCAGGCCAGCCTGGGCTGGTCAGATATCAAGCCAGTTTTTCAGTGATGAAATTGCATTTTTCGGCATTAGCATTTTTGAAAAATGTTAATTTTGGGCCGGCCCAGGCTGGCCAGATTGGGCTGGACTGGGCCGGCCTGGGCCGGCCCAGACAGGCCTCTTTTTTGCACGGGATTAGCAGGGAGGAAAGGATGTCTTAATGATCAAAGCAAGTTACAATATTTCGATATCACTAGCATTGAAGGGCACGGTTGGAGTTCAAGACAAGAGAACAGAAAGAAAACAATGCCAAAAGCATATGTTTATATAACAAAACTACATGTAGGCATGCTATGGCCACCGAGTGTTTGGAAATAAATTTCCTGCGACCGTAAGTAAGGAAATAAGACATTCCCTATCCTCAGGAGCTTTAGACAAGGACCAAAAGCAACATAAATTTGCTTGAGCAAAGGATTGGAACATTCAACAATGAATTGAATCCCCCATCGTGTGATGAGTACTGCGTGTTGTTGCATATCAGGTTAAAAGCAACATACATTCACGGCGCAATTGCTACATTGAATCAAATATAAGCAAAGAAACCAGCAGAACTTTTCTACCAAAAAAGCCCGTATTTAGACATGCAACTCATTTGTTTTTGGAGAAAAATATGATTGATTTTACTGCTTGAACTGAGACAGGCACGTATTGGATTCTTATCGAAGGCAAGATCAGAAATTTCTGAAATGTCTGAAATAGCTTCAATGGTATGTAAATGAAATGGCCGCGGTATTCTGAAATCTAGCCGCCAAAACACTGATCTTGTTCAGAAAGTCTATATCCTTTTACTTAAACGATCAGTAATAAAAATTATTTTTGAACGTAGTTCAATATTGATCAAAAACAATTTCTTGAAACAGAAGGAAGCGAATATTAACGTTAAAAGCCAATGTTCGGCATCATCATGACACCATTCTCAAGGCAAAATGAATTAATGCGCTTGTACCGATTATCCACGTGGCTCTGGTAGTGGAGTGGATAATCGGTACAAGCGCAGTCTAATTATCACCATGTTAGATCGAGCTTACCGCATATCTTCCGACTGGTTGTACCTCTCACAAGAATGCGATTGGCTTGAGATTGTATTCTTAAAGCTTAATTACCCGAGCCACTTATTTAATCTGGCTGTCAAACAATTCGTACATTCCAAGGTAGCAGACCAGCGGCAAATTTCATCAACCGACACGACTACAGCCCCCATCCAAGTTGTCATACCATTTAAAGATTAGGTCTCTGCTAATGTAGTGAAAAAACGTCTCACAGCCCTCAGCTCAAAAATCAAGACCACAATTCAGCCTGTGTTCATAAGCAGAAAACTTAACGAAGATCTTAAATTTCGAGAAGTCAAGCCAGCCATTGTTAACCAACAATGTTTAGTTTATAAATTTCAATGTAACCTGTGCGATGCAGGATATGTTGGTTACACTCGCGGCCACCTCCACGAATGCGTTGATGGACACAAACAAAAATCGTCAATTTATAAACATTATTTTAACAAACATAACTCGAACGTACCATCTTTTCATTCAGAACAATTTCACGTGCTCACTAGAGGTTCTAACAAATTTGATTGCCTAATTAAGGAGATGATTTTTATAAGAAAACTCAAACCATCCCTAAACGTGCAAACGGACTCGATTTGTGCAAAGGTATTCACTTGAAGAACTTGTGACCCTTTGTTATTATGTTAATTTGTAGAGACTATAGAAATCAAATCTTCGCATTACTTGTTCATTTTGCCTTGAGAATGGTGTCATGATGACGCCGAAACGTCGGCTTTTAACGTTAATATTCATTTGCTTCTAGTTCAATATTGTGGTAAAAAACAGTTACAATGCTGTAACATAGCTGCAGATTTCCTTAGGTCATCCGTTTTTCTGGGGTGCCACAACAACGCTCTCTTTGATGGGAGGTTGCGTCGAGGGCAGGAATACATCTGTCACAATAATAAGTTTGATAGACTCTGGGGAAGAGGTTGTGTTACTTGTCAAATGCAGGTCGCAATTAGTGCAGCAAGATGCATCCATGAGCTAGCTCACAGAAGCCTTTGATTTTACTCATGTTTATTCACGATTGTATTTTCCGACATTCATCTAATTCATATTAAACCATATTCTTGTACGGTATATTGTCAGCTTCTTTATTCAAATCCAAGTCAATGACTTTCTTTGAAAGAATGAGGTGATAGTGGTAAATTCATGTAGCCATTAACAGTCAAGCTGTATTCGCTGCTTGTTGTATCAACATTATCCATACGGTATTTGAAAACATTTTTTGGATGTGATGATGATATATTAGAGTAACAACTGTTTTATCAGATGCTAAAGAATCGATATTTGGTATTTTGATATTGCCACTCATAACACCGCCTGAAAGATTCAAATAATTGGTATCTACGTAATCCTTATTAACACCATCTGCATTATTAGTTGTGAAGGCAATATTTCTTATTTTACGAAACTGCATATCAATTTAAGTAATTGGTATCTGCATATCCTTTCAAAGTGGCATCATTTTGATTAGTCCCCGTTGCGATATTAATAATTTTGTCATTGGAGAGGTCTAATTCCCCACTCATGTGAATCTCGCCAACATTTTCAAGATGCTTATTTAAAAAGTCGTAAGATCCATCAGAAGTGAATTTGATGATGTCCTTCCTCTTGTTGGCGATGTAAGCCTTATTTACTGCAGACCCATTTACTTGAACCTGATCAATCCAACGATTTCATTATTGCCCATATTCAAATTTCCTGTCATTTCCTGTGTTCCAGTTCTTAATACCACAGTGTTAATATTCGGTTTTGAAGCTAGAAGATTTATTTACCGAATCAAAGATTATTTGTTGGCATTCCAGAATTTATTATTTTATTTCCTCCTTAATCAATGTTTGAATTAATCATTTTCGGAATAAAATTACTGTTGATATATTTTTTATTCATAACATCTTTATCACTTGTGTCCAAACTATCAATAAAAACTACAAATTATGATTGAAAACTACACATCCATGATTAACCAGGCAAGCAAGAAAGACGTTTTTGAGCTCATTTCACGTTGCCATGCAGTGTAGAGCCGAACAGCAATTTACTTATTGAATGTTTATCTAAGCTTTGTGATAAAATTCAACAGCAAGGCAACGTGAGCGAAATCGAAATGAAAATGGCACCTGGTTGTGGTAATTGTTTGCAATTACTGTCTTTAATTATCAACAAACCGTTATGATGTCATGTTATGATGTCATGTTATGATGTTCGCTACATCCAACCAGCCTGCGTTTCACGGTAAACTGATTTTGCTGGTGTTGAGAAGGCATTGATTACAGCTAGCTATTAAAATTAATAGCTATTAAGCCAGACTATTAAAATTCAGGAATTAAAGTTGACTTAAGCATGGCAGTGGCATGACGTTTCAAATCTTCCCGTTCGGCAGGTTGAATTTGTCGCCACTGAATTAAAATTCAACATTTGAATCAGTTTTGAATGTGTTTATATAAGGGTCATTTATTTTTCTTGAAAGTTGATAAATGAAAAATGGAAATAAATGTTCAGTTTTCATTTTTTTTAAAGCTGATAATTGAAAAATGAAACTAAATGTTCAATTTTCATTTGTGACCCTCCACGGGAAAACAGGGGAAAAGGTGATTGCACGGGCGCGCGTGCGATGACACGGCACGCTAAGTGTGTCACAATGGCACAGATATGCGCATATTTAATGACTAAAACAAAGAGTGTCACAGTGCTATTGTTTGCCACGCAAAAGCCTTTATCTAAAGCACTGTGCAAAACGCCACGCTAGGCGTGCGATATGACACACGTGCCAAAAGACACGCGAGCAATAATGCACGGTAAACTCATCAAAGCTCGAAAGACGATGAGTGAGAAAAAAGATTAAACGCGACTCGTGAAATATTTCTCAACATTTCGTATCTCCGTCCGGGCATGTAATATCCTCTATATACCTTGTGCCATTTTTTTACTCACTACACAAAGAAGACCAAGAAACAAACAGTATAAAGCAAAAACTTTCACTGACCAAGCCGGTCAGTGGCTTATTATACTTTGCGAAACAAACTGGCATGAAACGTGATGAAAGACGGTAGTTCGCGCAAGTATCACGAAATGAAAATCTATAGTTTGCAAAATTTGAATAACAAAAAACAAGCAGTTGCATGCTAAATGTTTACATTTAAAACGGCTACACATCACTTAATTAAAAAGGTCACTGAAACTATGATCTGTTGGTCCAAACTGGATTAATCTGCGAGCAGACATGAAATAATTGCATAACAGGAAAAAACAGCCGGTCACTCGTTTGCATACGGTAATGCAACACGCATTTTGTCAGCTGAAGTTTGTTCGAAATTAATATTTTGGTCAAAGTGCAGCAGCTCAGAATGAAGACGAAATAAATGAGCTTTATTTTTCGGAGGCTGTCGAAGATCCAACTTTCGACCATGAAATCATGGAAATCGCATGTCACTGGAGATGATTTATCATTCTTCTCGCAGCGTTTTATAGCTTTTGACACAAATAATCTTTCGCTGTTTCGATCGTAAGATACGAAAATCAATCTTCAGGAATTCTCTTTATAGTTATGGCGCTTGATTTCCCTGTATTTTTCTACACAAACAACCCGGCTTAATCCAAACTCTGTTGTTGAGCACAAAATGAGGAAGCAACTAAATGTAGAGATGGCGTGCTCAGCCAATCAGGAGCGACTATTTTCGCCGCTCGACCAATCAGGAATGTTTTAGTTGTCAACATAGCGTATCCTTTGCGAACTTGCCTTTCAACAGCGCACAGAATATTTATACGTTCGTGACTACATCTGCCGTTTGCTTCTTGGTAGAAGCAATTGAATTTTGTACAGCGCCTGTAAAATTATGGAAGTGTGTGCTGAATAAATCTGGGCATCAATGAAGACAATGAATTCTTTGAAAGCGTGCGCGAACTCTTCGGATTCGCAAAGCCGGGATTTTCCATTATTTTCTTGTCATCACACCGCTAACGTATTAAAGAACGGTGAGCAAGTGCTAAGAGGTTTTAGAAAGTTCAGTTTTATGTTCGATTAAATACCAACTTTCCTTCAAAAACTAGTGAAGGCAAATTACGTTTGATATGAACTCTGCATAAACAGTTGAATGAATTTTCCGCGGTGCACTTGTTTGGCACAATCGGCTAGGGCAAACACTAAAGTCACAAAAAGGGTAAAAATCAATCGACAGTACTTGGGTCTACTTGAGCAAGGACACGGTAAGTTGCGAAAAATTAACCTGGTGGACACGGCTTGTGTGTCATTTCACTCACTTGCGTGCCATTTTGCCAAACAGCGTGTCATTTCACACGGCAGCGAACTCGGCACATTTTATTGTTAGATTGGACACGCTGCTTTGTTTTTAGCGTGCTATAAACACAAAAGGAAATTTTTAATTAAGCGTGTTGTGTGACACACTCCTGGAAAACTGGTGTGTCATTTCGCTCACTACCTATTGTTTAGCGTGCCATTTTGGCGTGCCCGTGCATTCACCTTTTTACCTATTTTCCCGTGGAGGGTCACATTTTTTAGTAAAGCTGATAAATGAAAATTGAAAGTGAATGCTCATTTTCATTTTTACTGACAGTTGAAAAATGAAAAATGAAAAGGAATCTTCAATTGTGATTTTTCTGAAAGCTGATAAATAAAAAATGATTTTCATTAATGTTTAAATTTCATCGCCTATATTTTTGGACAACTTGATTCATTTTCATTTTTCAATGTAAGACATTTCGTGCCCAGGGCTTGGAGTGTCCCAGACATTCCAATGGAACTGGGAACTAAAACAAGATGGCTGCAATAGCAAGTCTCCTTGACGTAGAAACAGTCCGGGAACTCGGCGAGAATGGTCACAGAACATTTGAGGAGATTTCAAAAATGTTGGAACTAGAGTTTCCCAATAAACGAGGGCTCAGTGTTAAAAGTTTAAAACGTTACTGTCACATACACGGGATAAAAAGACGACTATATTTGGAGGATATTTTGAACAGGTAAGCTTGCTTTTATTTCATTTTCAGTTATTCTTCCTGGCAACCTGCGCTCTTATGTTGTTCCTAAGTTTAGACTTTTTCACGTTATTTCCAACTTTAAACAGGTTGGCCCGGTGTTTGGTTGTAAAATGATGAAAGGCTACCTTGATGTAGTCTTGGGAACACCAATTGCTTGCGAGACGAGAATAGGGAGATCTCTCTCCCGTGTTGCTCCAGCATATCAGCAAATACGAAGTGGCACTGCCCGGCTTTTGAACCCCGCCCCATACAAAGCAGCATATTATGGCCACAAGTTATATATGGATCAAAACGACAAACTCGCTATGTTTGGGGTAACCCATGTTTGTGCTATTGTTGGTTATTCTAAATACATTCCTGCATATAGCACCATGTCGGTGAAGAATAACCTGATAATTTCTGAGAAGATATACAGGTAAAAATATGATGCTTATGCAAGATTTTTCAGTGACCTCTTCAGTGTTAGGGTGGGGTCTTCGATGGTGAGGTCCCACATTTCTCCCAGTACAACACGTGAGTTTTTGAAAATGAGTTAGAAAATTAGTTCATGAGAATTATTCACTAGCTTGCCATGTCTTTTCAGGCTGAAAAATCAATGTTTTAAGTTTCCATGACTCTATAAGTTTTTACCGTCCTGTACAAACACTGTAATAATAGGATTGTGGAATACACATAATTGGACTTTTTCAGTAAACAACAATATTCCTGATGTACTGGATGTGGTTGTTTTTAAGTCAGAAATATGAGATTTTTAGTTGTACAACACCTCCTGCCAACATTACCAAGTGTTGAAGGCTTCTTGACTGAAAAAAAAAATTGTTCTGCTTGCTGCTTACAGGTTTACTGCTATAGAGGAAGGCCTTTTTGATCAGACCAGGGTTGATCATGGGAAAGAATTCTACCTTTCCTTGTTTGTTCAACAACAGCTAGCACATTTAAGAAGTAATCAACAGAGATCCTCACCGACAAACCACATCTAAGAAAGTACGTGTTAGTTCTAGTGTCACCTGTACCACTGGATACTTATAAGGACATTGTAACCACAAACATGCCAGACAGGACATTTGAAATATGTTGAAAAAGAAAAAAAGGGAAAATTATATTTATGGGAAACATTGCAACCTACAACAAAGTCGCTAAGATTTTCATAGGATTTCCTTGATTTCACAGAACACTTACTTGGCTTATTTTACAATCCTAAGAATTGAAGTTTAAAAACCTAGATTAAAGATAGAAAGTGTTCTTTTTCTGAGACTTCATCTTCGATTAATCTCTTGTAAATTGTAAACAACATCAGAGCCTCATGTCAGCCTCAATCACATTGTTCGCGTGTACATGCACATTCTACTGGTTTGTCTAAATTTCTCATATTGTGAATTGTATCTCAACTGCCACAATTTATGCTTTAGAATTTGCCATTCGAGAGGTTTTGGGTAGAAGTCAATAGTCGTGTGAACTACCCAATTTGCATGCTTTAAAGCAGATAGAAGAAGAGTCCATAATTGACATGGAATGTGATGAAGCAAAGTTTTGTCTCTGAGGTCACACAGAAGGTTGCCTTGTATGGGCTTCAGATGACAGTTCAAGCCTGAAACAACCATGCCATTCCAGGTAGTGTTGTAGGTAATACACTGCCTATACTTTGATTAACATCCATGCAAAACTACGCAAAGACTATAGAAAGAGAAGTATGCAATTCCGGTCTCTCTTGCTCAAAATACATTTAACAATCTTAACAATGGTCTTCAGTACAATGGCAGACTGACAAAGTACATTACAGTTATACACTCATGTGTTGTGGGTAGTGGAGTAACATATGGAGGATAGTGTGGGCTTAGGTTGTCTAGTTTGCAGTGGAGTCTTTCCAAAACAGTGCACAGGGTTAGGTCTAATAAATTTTCAATAAGAAGTGGGGATGTTTCAGCCAAATGTTGTTTTCCAACTTACTTTAATCCACTGACTCAAACATTTTGCACAAAACAGTACTGGAATGCTATGTTGGCATAATTCTTCTTAACTGAATTCTTAGGGAAAGGAAAACTGAGAGACCTTCGTGCCAGTTGTAACCGTGCTTCTAGAGTTATCCCACAACTGGTGCCAAATACGCCTGTCGCAGTAGCAAACTATGAAGCTATGGGAGGTCAGTTAACTACATTCCCCAGCTTTGGTCAGGACCCTTTGGCAGGCTGTCCATTGCATCAAAAGCAGAGAGACGAGTTATTTCACAGGCAATTTGATGCTGCACATGTGATTGGAAGTCTTGTAAATGGCCATGATGAGCCTTTCAGAGGGGCCATTAACAACTTCTTTGGGATATCAAGAGGGTTGATAGTTGCATAGGGCAGATAAAATAGTCAGTTTAGCCAGTTGAATTTAACATATTTTCCCAAACTTTTAAGTGTTTAATGCCAGATATGTTCACTATTTCTTGGATTTAGAGTAGCTTCGTGTGTCCTCGCAAGTTTTATGTAATGTTCCAGATTTAATGTTAAGAACACAACTATATTAATGTTTCATATCAGAATCATTTCTTGTATAATATTTAAAGAAATAAATCAAAGATCAAAACTTCAATGCAGAACTATGAAACAAATGCATGCAGTCATTTTTGTAGATGTGCCTAATCTTGTTTTACATTGTTCATATTACAATAATAAGACAACATTTATTTTGAACATGAAGAACCCAGCGTATAGGTAACTGTAACAATTACAACAATATGAAACTTTTTTCCAAGAGATTAATCTAAACAGTCTTTGTTATAAGGTAACTAGTGCAGTTTTGATTCCTGTAAAACAAGTGGTTAGTTATTGACTATAAAGGAGCATAGAAGACAACCTAGAATTAATCTCATTCACGTTTCTTTGTTACATGTCATATGCCTTTGTTACAAGGAATGATACCTAACATTTATAGGAAAAAAATCAACTGACCTGTTTAACCTACACCTTTATTTGAAACGAAAGTACTGTAAATCCCCCATAAAGGCCCCACCCTCGAACGGAAGTCAAATTTTAATACAAGGTAAGAGGGAAATAAACCAAACTAGGAGGGAGGGAGCTTAACTTAATTAATTTGTAGGCCACCTTGTGAAACTGAAACATGCACTCTTAAAAAACAAAACAAAACAGGTACCCACATATGAATAAAACACGCAGTAACAATGTAAAGCTTGTGGGATGTGGCTGGAGTGACAAGGATACCTCACAAATTAATGTGATCTGGTAAGCTGAAGCCACTCTCTGGGCACTAAGGCCACATGATAGCGGGCATTAGCCCTTAAATGTACCAAATCAAACATTGAGCCCAAGCATGGGCAGGTATGGACAGCTGTTTCGGCCTTGTTAAGCCTCATCAGCATGGCATAGCTAATACTCAGACTTAAGTACCCATACATGAATAAACACAATAAGCAAGCGAAACGTAGTCATTAACCTCATTCCAAAAAGCGTTTGAAAAAGAACAATCAAACATGATATGGGATTGGAAATATAGCCTATTTTACATAGCAGGTCGTTTGTATACAAGATGGAATTTAATACTTTATACTGAAGGGAGCACATTCGGTTCATTAGCATTAACCGTAGGAGGAGCCTATGGGATAAATGGATCCTCTAACTCGTCTACAGAGGAATATCCAGGTGCAAAAAAGCCTAGAGTTGCATCTGACTCTTCAACTGATGCTCAGCAAGACAGCAAAGGCAAGGTCAAAATGTCGGCACTAGAGATGTTTGAATATGTGCAACAGAGGCTCCAAGAAATACTTCAAACACTTGGAAAACTCGACTCAATTGAACAACACTGAATAAACGTCAAGATACCCTTTTAAATCTGGAATCAGGAACGCAATCACTGGAGAACTTTCAACAATCCGCTACAGCCGACATCAATGGCTTAAAACAAAGCTTAAATTTCAGTCAGGGAAAGTACAAAACGTCACTAGATGATCTTACAACTCTTACCAAATCTACATATATGTGACATATAACTGTTACATATGTATCCAGCATATGTGTGACATATATGTTGCATGTATGTTAAATATATGTTGCATGACTGTGACATATATGCAACATATATATCAGATGTAGGTATTTGGGACTTGTGGGCAGATATGTTACGTATATTTAACATATATGTGTATATGTTACGTGTATGTAACATATGTGTAAGTTATGCGAAATATATGTTACATGTATGTTACATATATGTCACATGTGTGTTACATATATGTCACATATGTGTCATGTATTTCTGCTTACATGCATGTACTGCATATCTGATACGTACACATTCATGCATCATGCATGCAGCTATATATTTTGCACAATGATAACTGCATGCAAATAGCAGTTAATTGAAATCATATCAACTGACAGGTTCAAAATAACTCACCTTTTGCTACCGGAATTGCAACTTTGACAACTTAAAAGATTAATTGCACACAATGTTTTTGCCTCAAACAAGTAAATGGCTTTTATTTAATTGAGATTCCATACCAAAATGACTTACTGTTACAATTTTCAATAAAAACTGACATCAACACATTGTTATATAATCATAATAATAATTACGCTTTGAAAATGATATGGCAAATGGACAAAGGCATGCCTAAATTATATAATGCAAACATCCTTCTTCAAATAACTGGCAGATTATTCATAAATTCTGCATTCATCTTAGTGGCCTAAGACACAATTCAATTCATCAACACTGATAGAATTTTAAAACTTGCAATTAATTCTAAACATTATAAAAGGACAGTAGCAATCAATAGGCTAATTCCAAATTACCTTTAGCCTCTTTCTCAACCAAGCAAGTCTTTTCGGCCATGCATGCATCTTCTTATATGAAATTAGATTTCATTCATGTGCACGTTAAACTCATTTTCATATGAATGGTTGTGCACCAGGCTTCTCTTTCACAGAGAGGCTTAAGACAACTTAGAAATAGGCTATTCATAAGCATACACACTGGGTCGTTTAAAAAGATTTTGCCAGATCAGGGCCCTTAATACTCCTGTACTTTTCTTTTTGACACTCCTCGTCTTGATGCCGTACATTTGTCTTGTATTGCTTTGCTCACTATGGACACTTTTGAGTCTGCAAACTGGGACTGTACAAATGCTGTCAAGTGAAGAGCAAGATGTCAATAATAAAGTCAACTGATCTCTGCATTACCAGTAATTGGCAGAATTAATTTTAAGGCTTAAAATCTGCTTTCCAGATAGCTGGTGCAGTTTAACTTCTTTGTGTGCTTGAACTTACTTGTTGATTGTCAAACCCAAACTCAAACCCAAATTTAGATAATTGATGACTGGTGATGGGTCCAATTACAAAAACCCAGTGTGGGTTATAACTGTACATTTTTTATATTTCTAATCTATGATGCTTTATACACTGATGAAATTAAATTGAACTTTTACACACATTTAGTGACTGCAGTCCTTGTTGTACATGTATGTGAGTCAAGTACGTGCATGTGTGTATTGTTTTGAAGGTTTTGATAAATGGTTATAGAGTACAGTTAAAAAATGATTTTATGTAGTCCTGCATTTTGCTGTAATGTTATTTATCATGCATATTGAATATCGATAATACCTGTAATGGCTCCCACTATTCTGGGGCACAGCTGCTGGTAGCCACAGTCCCCTCCTCCTTTCAAGTTCGAAATACTCAGTTTTTCTTTGTCAAACATGACGTCCAATAAATAAGATGTCATCGTTCCTATGGTTTTCCCCTCTGCCAAGGCATTCAAGCGTTGGGAGGGGTACCAAAAGACCCCGCTCCCAACTGTCATCTCTTCCATCTACATGTTAGTAGAGAAAACAGTTTGAATGAGAATAGTTATTGCTGTTGGTCAAATCATACAATGATGTAGAGGTTAATGATCTAGCCTATATTTCACTCAGAATTCCTCGTGTAATATTTCAATATGCCAAATCTTATCGTCAGAAAAGAAATCATCTGAGGTTAGAAAGATGGCTGCATATTCAAATATCATGTTTATGTCAAATTGCATTCTTCTGATATTACAGCAACAAATCTATGACCACACGACAACTAGACCATATGGATTGTAATGTAACTGAAAGTAACTGAGTCTCTTTGTGAAAGCAAGGTTTTTTTGTGGCCATGTGATGTGAGGGATCATAGAGACCACTTATAACAGAATAACATTATTTTGAAAAGTACATGATCAGTAAGCACATTACTGTAAAATGGTTTAATACTTCTCTTTTTTCTTTGAACAAGTGAGGAGAGTGGAGAGTGCAGTGTTGGATGAAACATTTTCAACAAAAATAGCTGTTTTGATTAAATGACATTATCTTGTACATGCATGTAGTAAGGATTCATTTTGGTCATCAATGTTGCAGTGCCATTACGTATTATGTTATTGCTGATTTTCTATTACAGTATATATGTATCATATTTGCAAGTGTACCTTGTATTTCGCGGCTAAAACAGGAGAAATCACCCCAGCAAGAGGTTTCTTGTCACTTTCAGTCAGGAAACTTGACTGCTCTGAAATATTAAACAAAGCAAATTTACAATAACCTATTGACATGAATTGGCAGGCAATGAACCATGGCTGTACAGACATGACATAACATGCATCTTTATAGAGAATTTGCTAATTGTGTTTTCTGTGGTTGTAAAAACAAGTTAGTACCTAGTACCTAGCTTGGCAAATAAATCACCTGTTTTTGAGGGGACATGGCAAGGAAGCCTCTAATCTAAATGGAAGGTTACTATCTTCTATCAAGTCGGATTACCTGTGTATTTTGCATGTCTCTGTAATTTCTCATAAAAATTGCTCAAGTTGAGCTTTTTTCTTTAGGTTTGCCCAAGGTTTTAGAGGAAATTTGTAAGTAAGTCCAATTAATCCCTGAAGCAGAAGCAGCATTTTGAATCTGCAGCTTCTGTGTAGGATAGAGTGAATCCCTGAATTCTGACAAACTGGAAAGTGACTGGAAACTGACAAACTGGAAAGACAAGTGTTATGATCATTTCTATATAGTTGTTAAACATTAAAAAAATCAGAGATCTGTATGATAATGACAGGAATTCTTACCATTTAATTTTCTTGGAGTTCTTCTAATTTGTATTTCATTTTTTTAATCTCTTCTCTCAAGAAAATGCTCTCTTGGCAGCCACAGGAGCGGGGAAGTTGACCTGCAGATAGGCAAATTGAGGGAAGCTGTCTTTAAATAAAATCAATGAAATCAGGTACTTGCCTTTCAATGTGCATGCATGCTCAATAAATAAAAATGTACCATTATTATTGTTGTTCACAGTGGGAAAATTATTTACTCCTGAATATAAATAGATGAGGTTATTACAGTAACATTTGTTTGTCAAAATTAATTTGAAACTTCTCTCTCTATTTTGGCAGAACAATTATAAGGTAGGTGCAGTTTGGGAAGAGATAATCGTTTAACTCGTGTTTGACATTTCAATTTACTAGGACTGTGAACAGCCTAACAAATTCACCTTGTTTTTTCTTAGAAGAAGCATCTGAGGCTGGTCTTTTTCTTGATGGTGTGCTTGAAGAACATGCACCTGTAGATAGAAAAGATAATCAATGTAATTTTTTATTGTTTAGAGTTCTTTCTCAGTGGAAATGCATGAAAGCTGATTGTGGTGCGAATTACACTTTCAATAGAATCATTCCAAAATTTCTCTCTGCTGCTGCTTTCACAGATCAGTTATAGGTTCTTGAAGGCACAGTTTTCTGGACAACTTGAAACACAAATTTGGAGTTTAAATTCGTGTAATCTATATTATCAAATGCATCAAGTAATCTGCTTCAAATGTGTTCAAAACAGGTAATATCCAGGACCGAAAATTTGACTTACCCTTTTGAAAAAGCTTCTTCAGAGGTGAACTGTGTAGTTCATCTGAGACTGTTTCATCTTCGTCATCAGAAGTAGCATAGTAATCATCTACATGTACCAAGGAGCAGTCGTCATGTTGATTCCTTGGCAGGCTACAGATACTTTACACATCGGAAACATCATTAGAAAGCACTTCCTGGGAATGTACCTCAGAATTAGCAATCTCAAGGCTTTTTCTCCATTGTGCGCCTTTAGTAGCTTTTTTATTCACAGCCTTTTTTCGTTTAGCATCACTGCTTATGTCTTTTGTCTTCATTCGTTTCTCTTCTCTGTCGTTTTCAGACTGCACCTCATGGACTGAATTTCAAAAGCGCTGAATCAATGTTTTGGTTTGCCTTTTCCTTATTATTTGTTTCAATGGGGGTGTCTGCGTGTATATCTTGACATTGCTGTAATTCTCTGATATAGGCTATTTAGCTATGCTTCTTCTTGTCACAGTAAGGGAGCATTATTTGGTCTCAGTATTGATTCACTTTTTTTTATTTTGTTCAACCACATATATATATATCTATATATCTACCCTTATGTCCAAATTATTGTCAATTAAACTGGAGCCATGTCCAGTCTGCTTTATTAGTGATAATTGATAGTGTTAACTAGTTTTACCTCGTTTTTTTCTTTTTTGGGATTCCTTGGTCCTAGTTTGGTTAGGGACTGCAGTTCTGGAGGCTGGTAGCTTATATGTATGCCTTGCTTTGTCTTTGTTGAATTGAGAGGGGTAGTCTTCGTCTTGCTGAGCATGCACACCTCTATCCTCTGAAACATCCTCATAAGGAAGTTCCTCCATGGAACACATCCCAGAGTTAGCACTTGGTTTGGGAACTTTGCAACCTTCAAGCTGTTTGGCTTGCTCAAGCCTTCTCTTGAGCAGTGCATCCTTAGTTGTCTTTGCATTCACAGCTTTTTTAGCCTTAGCCTCTTTCCTTGTCTCACTTTGCTTCTTCTTCTGTTGCTCTTCCTCACTCCCGGACTGGACCTCTTGAACTGAGTTTCACAAGAGCATTAAACAACATAACAATAAGGTCAGGTACTATATTCACAATAACAATAATTATATTAAATATTTATTGTTTGTTGTAAAAAAGACTGCTAGGAGTGTTCCCAAGGGTGTCTTTATTAGAGAGAGATAGTGTCTACTGTACATGTATGTAAAGAATTGTAATTGACAAAAACAAGAAGAAAACTGTGATGCGCAAAGTTTGTTTAATAAAGAAAACTAGTAAATATTCATTATGGTGTATGTAAACTTCCATATGTTTTGAGGCTGCTGCCCCTTCATCAGTGGTCCACTGATAAAGAGGCAGCAGCCTCAAAACATATGGAAGTTTAGGTACTTTTCACCCAATAATTGTTATTGAAAGCCTTAGAACAAAGTTACATGTATAGTGTTTAAGGAAGTCTTTAGATCTACCTGGCGTTTTTCTTTTCTTGGCCGATTCCTTGGTTCCTGCTGTTTTACAGGCTGTAGTTCTGGATTTCTGATTTTTTCCTTTTGGCTTACTCTGCACACCTCTTAAATATTCAAGATCTAAAACATAGGGATAGAATGAATTATGAATGCAAAGGAATGCTCTTAATTAATACCAAGAAAACCTTTAACAGACACATGCCACTTTTTATTGGCTGTTCAGAAACAATAAAAATTACTATTTAATTGAACCACAATCAGTGGCATGGGCCAATAAATTGAAGTCAGTTCATAAGGCTGTTTATGCAGTCCCTGTAGCATGTGTTAATCTAATAATTATTAAAAATGGGATTTAAAATATACGATGTTTGTTGAAATGGTCTCACCTCCAATGTCCACAATAAAGGCAGGATACCATTCTTTGTGTTTGGCATCCTT
Organism: Pachyseris speciosa; assembly: GCA_016490735.1. NCBI lineage: Eukaryota > Metazoa > Cnidaria > Anthozoa > Scleractinia > Pachyseridae > Pachyseris > Pachyseris speciosa. The sequence continues at coordinate 113,850 of JAEMWC010000317.1, forward strand.
CCAGAGGGCCTCACATGATGCACCCCTCACTATATCGTCACAGTCCCTAATTTCCCCATGACTAACAATCGCCTTAACGTTGTCTTCTTTAAAGACAACAAGCTAGTGGTCTAAAAAAATATGAAAGGCCCATATTTAGCAATTATTTAGCTCGATTTTGAATGGTATATAAGTCTAGTGTGGTAGTAGGTTTAGTTCAGCTTATAGACCCTATTCATAAATGGCTGCCAATTTAAAATTCTTCTATGTAAATTTAAATTAGCCCAACTAACCTCGTTTGAGAGTAAAAATTCTTTTGAATTATCAGCTCAAAAACGAGGTTAGTTGGGCTAATTTTAATATTTACAAAATAATTTTTAATTTGCAGCCATTTATGCATAGGGTCTATATACTGGAATTAACTGGGGGAAAAGTGACAGAGTATTAATTTGTGTTATAGGAATTCTGGGCCTTTTAAAGGATATCAATTCAAAAATGGATGGAATGCAGTATGTTGCAAACAAAAGATGACAACCTGAGGCTAGCTCGTTTCTCGAAGGCCCCAAAAGTTTTCACACCAGCTAGGAAAGCCATATAACAGAAACTTAAGCTTGATGAGCTGTTTTATTCACATATTCTTAATATGAAAAAAGATTCCCTTTATATGAGAATTAAGTTTCAGGCGTATACAACTTTTTGTTTGTTTAGATATAGATTAACGAAAAATGGCTCTTTAAACTACGCAAATATTGTGAATAAAAAGATTTTACAAGCGTTTCATACTCATATTAAATATGTCATGGATATTATCGTCATGGCCGATGGGAGAGATCGAGATTAAAGAGTGAAACGAACATTGTAAAGCCGAAATGAACAATATATCTTACGTACATCAAAGGTGACATTTTCTTCCTGTGGTGATTTTTAAATACATTTCAGACCTTTTCCAAAAAGTATTTTAGACGTTGGGGAATTGACATATAAGCGTTGGCGAACTGACATGTTTGCGAAACGACCAGGGAGTCAGAGGAGGAGTGCATTCATTAAAGTTGGGCAATGTCGATCAGGAACGAATCAGTATAGTGATCAATTGTTTGTTCAAAATTTTTACTACAGTGCAACAAAAACGTTATTAAATGTGGTTTTTATCCCTGAGTACCGAGGAGAGAAACTGGTTTCAGCAAAGAGTGCTAATCACTGCATTCGTATCCTTGCTGCCGCTTCGTGATATTAATTGTTATTGTTATATTATTCAAAATACGTTTAGGAAGAGAAATGATACCGAAGAGATGCACTACTAAGCTGCTTGCTGTTAAGAAAGCGAAATAGTAAGCTTAAAGTTCATACTATAAAGCTTTATTAATTACCGTGAGCCCGCCGGTATGCACTTCGCCCATATTGTATGGCACATTGTATGGAACAATCCTGCCAGGCATGTTCGTTTCACTTATTGTTATGGAATTAAACTGTGCATGACTTACCAAGGTCCTCAGTGAAGCGAGAAGGCGTCTTTGTTTCTCTCATAATAGGAGTCGTCAATTAACCTGGAAAACAATATTGAAATTGATGAAGCTAAAATTACGTGGAGATACTGAAAGACTCTCAAAGACCCAAAGCGTGATCAGCAGTTCACAATATTCCCGCTCTTTTCTGATCACGTGCCAGTGGCTCCCCATGCATTGTGGTCTAGCGCGTACATATGCATGACACTTGACGCTCCATGGATCTGGCTGCAGTTCCGTTGGAAAGCCGACCAACTAAAAGAGATCGTTACAACACTCATCGAAGAGATGTATCCCTACAAAAACCCAAAAGTACTGTCCATCGACAAAATCGTAAAACCAGACAAATTGGCACAGATGATGATGTTCAAAGCTCTGAGGAAATTAACGACGCGCAGTTGGGAAGTGTGACATTCAACCTCGGCTTATCAAACGATTCAGATGATTGTGAACAGCACTTTCAAGATTCTGGCATGTCCTTGCCTGTATCTCCCCACAGCCATGAACAATTTTCTTCACCCGAAGACAACAGCGATGGCTCTTTGGAGTGATTCCGAAGGTGATGGATCCTGCAGCAGCTACTGTGAGAGTGACATTCAGTTTTCAGATGAGGAACCGGAGAGTGCAGTTTGTGGCAATGACTTTAGTCAAACGAATGAATCGCCAGATAAGGACCCTTATGTGTACCCTGGCTCACAACTTAAATTGTCTGAAAGCGTTCTTTTGATTCTCACTCTGGCCGTTACTCACAACCTAAATGGAAGTTGTCTTTCAGATGTTATTTCTTTGATCAACTTACACTGTATCCCCGGACCGCAAAACAAGTGTATCCGCTCATTGAATGCACTAAAGAAGTACTTTGTGGACTTACAACTTCCCATAACAAAACACTTCTATTGTAAGTTTTGTTCTGAATACCTTGGTGTTACGGGTGATACTCCTGATGTCTGCCCTATATGCGGGAAGGATGTGAGTGATTTGAAGAAAGAACCATATTTTGTCATTCTTTCCATGGAAAATCAGCTGAGAGAACTTGCACAAAGTAAGTAAGCTTTCATGCAGATATCTATAATAAGGAGTATGGTTTATTATATATATGTTGTTGAACTAGCATGTGGTCCATGTAGTTCCTTTTTTTACAGATTTAAGGACTGAACCGCAGGCAAGCTCCATAAACTTGCATCGTCTTTGTGAACATTTTTACTGCGCCTTTCAGTAACATGCGGCCTCTAAAATTCAAAGCACAACTGTGTAAATGTTTTTTGCTACTGTCAATCAAATGTTCAGCGGCTCCTCCCAGCTTTCGACTACTGCCAAGTGTACGATAATGAAATCAAATTGTTCAGTTCAGACAACATAGTCAGAAGCTGGGAGGAGCCGCCGAATCTTTGATTGACGGAAGCAGAAAAAGCATTTGCCGGTTGAGCTTTTAATTTTAGAGTCCCCATGTTATTGAAAGGCGCAGCAACACTGAAGTTAGACATAAAAGTTAAACACTTTCTGCTGAACAAAAATCTGTTAATTTTCAGCTATGGATTGTAGAAGCAACTTGTCCATCTTAGCAGCCTGTATAAATTTAATTGCAAAATTCATACTGCTTAGGGAACCAATAAGACTTCTCCTTTTCATTGGGATCACTAAATCATATAATTAAAAGAACAGATTAGTATTAAGAAGAGGTGTTTTCTGACCCACAGAATGTTCAATTTCTTCCATGAACTGTACATTATTACACTGATCACTTCTTGAATTTTCATCATTTATTTTTCATTAGAAAAGGAATTCCAGGAAGATATAAAACACCACTTTCAAAGGAAGAAGAACGCAGCTGAAGACATCACTGATGTATATGATGGCCATCTTTACAGTAAATTGTTTGAAGGCGATGGTCCACTTTCTCAACTGGAGAACTTTTCTTTAAAGTTCAATACAGATGGTGTATCTGTGTTTAAATCATCAGGTTCAAGTGTTTGGCCAGTGTACTTCCAAATAAATGAATTACCCCAAGTAAAAGGTATTTGACATAATTGTTGATACTACTACACTGAATATCTATAATTATCCACCAGACCCTCAATAGTGTCTGCTTTGTGCCATGTCCATGCATGTAAAACAAGGATACACGTTCTTTCCTTTGAAAGATTTGCTTCAATTGCAAATTGAACGAGTTTCCCAAGTGAAGTTTTTGAAACATTTTGAAAGCTGGAAAGTCATGGAATTTGATTGTGGCATTATCCAGGACTAGAGCTAGGGATATGCAATCTTCGTAAATCATTAATTGACAGATATTTCATTAAGGTCGGCACACACGATGGGACAAGTCCCTGTGACTTGTCCCTGCGACTAGTCTCCTCAGTGAAGAGTTTACATGAAGGGACTGGTCGCAGGGACTTGTCCCACGAACAGTTCATACAAAGTGTTTTAAAGAACAAGTTGCAGGGACTTGTCCCAAAAATTCAAACCAGTTTGAATTTGTGGGTCCTAGATTTTGCCAAGTTCACACAATGGGACTTGTCCCCCGACTTGTTGGAGGAACTAGTCACAGGGACTAGTCCCCTCGTGTGTGCCAACCTTTAGCCTGTTATTAATTACTGTTTTATCAGGAGGCACCTGGAGAATATGGTGTTGGGTGGTCTCTGGTTTAGTGACAAAAAACCAGTCATGTCTACATTTTAAAACCTTTCAGAACCTCATTAGAAGAACTAGAAACAAAAGGTACATAATTTTATAATCTTTATCAATACATCAATGTACTTTAGACAAAATCCCTAAGATAACCTAATTTTTAGGTAAACACCCAGAAACAAAACTTGATTAATATGAACTTGAGAGCAAGATTTACTGACTCTAATCTAACCTTGATTAAGTATCTTGACATATTAATTTTGACTGCAAAAGACATACACTACATGTTCTGTGCAGAATTGTATGAATTTTGGTGTAACTTTCTTTCACATAAAACCTATAAAACATGTGTGACATCAAACACTCTTCTGTTTATCGTGCGGGACTCTAAATGGCAATTCCAGATAAAGGAAGAATCACAAGTAAAGTATATCTTCTTGGCTCAGTCCTCGATCTTCCAGCAAGATCCAGCTTTTTAGAAATGCTTCAGTTTAATGGCTTTTGCAGCTGTTGTTATTGTATGATTCTGGGAATTTCATGTCAATCCAGTGACAAAGACGGAAAGAGAGGAAGAGTTACAGTTTTTCCTTTTAACTTTGAGTCCTCTGATGGCCTTGCCAGAAAACGCAATAGTCAAAGTATGGTTGCAGATGGCTTACAGTTTCTTAAGGGTGAATCAGGAGGCAAACCAGTAAGTTTACTATCACAGATATTTTGGCCAAAGTGTAGTAGTGTCACTATTCAAAATGAAGCAACCAAAGATTCTGTGCATACCAGTAGTAAATGTAAATGGTGAATGGATTTGTAAAGTGTGCGATTTTGTGGCTGGTATTAATTTTACAGTGGTAAAAATATTATTAAAATGAAATAAAAGGCACCTGACTGTCTCCAATTCAAAACAAGTATTATTGGGTTCTTGTTCATCCAGTTTAAAGAAATTAAATTTCATTTCCTTGGCAGCTTATTTGGACTGAACCAGTGTACAGGTACATTGGCTATCCTCCTCAAGGTGTTCAGTTCTAGCACTGGCAAACCATATATGTTTAATATAATGAGTAAGGCAGCTAAATCATAGAGTTAAAAAATTGTACTGAAGCCTAACATGTATGTATGTCTGATGATGATGATGATGTTAATGATTAAGAAATGTACTGTTACTTTGTATACTACTATCAACTGACTAGGTATGTTTGCAATTGCCATTTCTGTCATATTGTCAAGGTAAATGGCATGAAAGGTGTTTGTCAGTTTGCAAGCCTGAGGAACTTTCACATCAGTAAAAGTGTGTGCTTAGACTACATGCATGGTGTGCTGTTGGGAGTCACAAAGCAATTAATGGGCCTTTGGTTGGATACAAAATACAAAGATAAACCCTGGTACTGTGGAGATGCTATTGGTGTTATTGATGAGCGCCTATGCAGCATCCAGCCACCATTGAATATCACAAGAACACCCAGATCTATTGAAACTCATCGCAAATATTTTAAAGGTGAAGTTGCACTTGCAATGTACGTTATAAATACATGTATAACTCATTTATGTGCACATGTGGATTGAATGAGTTAATGCATTAGGGGCTTGATGTAGACTTTTTAATCCATCCAAACTTTTAAATCTGCATATAGACTTTTTAATTGATGTAAATGGAAATTAATTGTTGATTGATTTTTGCTATGTGATGTTATTGCCAGAAAAATACTGAAAATAAAACGCCAATTTAGGCTAAATAGATAAATGACTGTAATGAGCTACAGTGGCTTCCTGGGGAACATCTTGCCAAATTTTCACCAAATAATAACATAAATACTGAATACTGAACTTTATTTATCCACGGGATCCTTACACATGCAGACCTTTTTTAAAGGTAATCATGCTCAAAACAAAGGCATTATTTCCAAAGCAACCGAGTACTGAAATTGGCTGTTTCACTATAGTATTCCTTGCTTGAATGGTGGTCTACCAGATATTTATCTTCACCACTTTATGCTTCTTGCATTTGGAGTTTGGCTTTTCAACCAAGAGGTCATTTGTCCAGAAGATCTTAATCTGAGTGGGAACCTCATTGGAAAATTTGTGAAACTATTTGATGCCCTTTATGGTAAGTTGATTCACAGATGCTGTAATTAGGCTACAGTTGTGTTTCCTAATTAGATAATATTACACATTCCCAAATATTTGCAATTTCAGGTCACTTTAACACTTTCACTCAAACATATGTATATGTCACTCCCCTGTTTGTTTGTTTTTTGTTTTGTATTTTAATTATTAGATTTGTAAGATTTATACTTTTCCTTGATCCAAACCATCACTGTAATCATTACAATTAAAAAAAATGACAAGGAAGTCTGCTTTTCTTTCAGGTGAACGCCACATGGCCATGAATGTCCATAGTCTGCTCCACATCAATGCTTCCGTTCGTAATCATGGACCACTATGGGCATATTCTGCATTCGAATTTGAAGATGCGAATGGTGAGCTGACTGTTCTGTTCCATGGAACACAGAACATAGATATGCAGGTGACCTACATGTAATGAAAAACTTATTAAAACAATAAAAGTGGGTTAAACGTGTAGTAATGCATTATTAAATCCTTCAACTTGTCTCACAACATTGTTGCATAAGTTGAAACCCACCATTGCATGTATTATATTTGGCCAACTTGCCTCGCAGCAAATGAAGTGTTGCAAGTTTGCAGAATCTTGCATGTATGATAAGTTAGTCATGCATAAATATACAAAGATGGTGACTATTCAACTCTTTTTTTTTTGTTGAAAGAGAGCCCTTAATTGCCCCTCACATTTTTCATCTGTATTTTGTCCTTACTTCTTGCTATTTTGTATTCATTGGCATCTTTTTTATCATTCGATAGTCAGGACCTGTAGGTTGGCAGCTGAAAGCTTATTTTAACCTAAATTTTCCGCCAGGGAACATTTTAAATGTTTCAATGTGTATGATTATATGGTCCATTTAGATTGCATCCTCAATGTCTGCAGTCAAGGTTACTCCAGAACTTGCTAGACAACTGGAAAAAGACTCACCTAGCTACAACTTGTACAGAAGAATGAAGTTTGGCAAAGAACAGAAGTATGCATTTTCATTTTTGTTTTCAGGTTCAACTCCATTACAGAGATATGTACTGTAGGATAATAATTTCCCATTACACACAAACATTGTTTATCAATGTTTCTCTGTTTTTGATGTCCTATCTGAGACATACGACGGACCTATAGCCATACCCATACCCTTCTCTCCAATTTGCATATAGGAAAGAGCTTGATCACATGGTACACAATTTGCCATGCTGGAGGCAGGTTGGACCTTAGCCTGCGAATGCAGACGTATTTCCGGCTGTTGCTTGTCTCCGCTGAAAATAACATCTGCGAACCCGAGCCAAGAAATGATTTCTGTGACGTAATGACTTTTGTTTCCTTTTGACCAATCAGATTCCATGATAGAATGAAACTTGAGTGCTTTTCTTAGCGAATACCTCGTGAAGTAGTTCTGGGGTTACTCGAGCTAAACTGTGATTGGCTTAAAATTCCTACGTCATAGAAACCATTTCCTGGCTCGGGTTCGCAGACGTTATTTTCGGCAGAGACAAGCGACAGCTGGAAATACGTCTGCGTTCGCAGGCTAGTTGGACCTTGGCCAGGGATGGAAACACATTGTAAGAGAAAACCAACTTGGTGGTTGATTTTCTTTTTGTTTAGGTGAAAACTGTTCCCCAACACATGTACCTCCCTTTTAGTGAGCAAATTTAACCACTCAAGCTTGACTTTGTTGTAGATGATCTTGCTCTACAGAATGGCAGATAACTTGCCATGAGATCTTAAATTGTGAATGGTTCTTTAATGTAGAAGACATGTAGGTTAAAACAAACTTTTTCAATTTATCATTTTCACACTGTTGAACAGTTTCTTTTCATGTAATGTGATTAATATTTTAATATTTTATAATGTGATTAATATTTTTTCCAGGTCAACAAAGCTTGAGAATGGGGTGCACTTACTTGGTGCCTTTTCAGATATAAAGCTTGCACAACATGTGGAGAATGCAATCATAGATGTGAGTGGGGAAGAATGTTTGGGATGGTGCCAGATTTTCAAAAGGGCAAAAATTCATGGGGAAGTCTTCCACTCAAAGTCGTATGGACGTGTCTTCAGAAGAAATAGTCATACTGTCACATATGAAGACAATAAGAAGAGGATAAAATGTGGACAAATAATGTATTTCTTGAGACATACACCCATCTGCCAGAATGCTTGTGTTGGTTTGTGCAAGTGCCACAGGGAGCAATACTATGCTGTATTAGTAAACCTGCGACCGCAACAAGATTTCCAGTTAACTGAAGCGGATCAAATTCAAGGAATACAGAAACAAATTCAAGTCATGCAGAGGCCAAGGTACCTGAAAATATTGTATTGTTTAGACATTGATGATTGAAAAAATAACTTTAATAAGCCACAGTGTATGTTGGCCAGTGGTAGATACAGTTGATCACAAGAGTAGCCCTCAAGGATCACAAATCATAACAATATAATAATATATAATACTGTTCCACACTTATTACTTATCATGTTGAGGTTGTCAAAAAGTTAGATTATGCCATCCACAAGTTAAATCATGATCCACTGAAAAACCTAAGTCTTTTAATAACACACAAGCCATGCTGTCTATCATTGTCCTATCCTTCAAAAATCCAGCCACATGTTCTATAGGTATATACTGTATGTAAAGTTATATAGCGATATTTACTGTTTACAAACATTTCTTTTGATATTCAAATTTGCCAACCACTGGAACAAAAGAACCTTTGTTTTGACGGCCAATCACCTCTGGTTGGTCACATTAATGGCAATAGATGACGTAATGATAAACGTAGCTATACTATGATTATGATTTTTAATTCAGGGATGAAGATAATGTTGCTCCAATCAGGAGCATCATACACAAATGTGTATTTATGGACTTCATGGATGCTGACTATGTCTATGTGAGCCACTTCCCCAACTTCACAGAAAGTGATTGAAGTTGAAAAGGTTTATAGACCATAACATGGACTAAACTAAAACCAAACTAATCTACATTCAATAACCAGTTCTGTCACACATTTGTGACTGTAGCTACAGACTAAAATACCGGTAGTTACTACTCTTCTTAGTAGACGGTGACACCCACAATTTTTTTTGCCGCCTTGAAAGTAACATTCTCGATGCGAGAGTTTGTTTCAAACTAGTCACGTGGTACATTGTAATGCACCACATGAGGACATTTTTTCTGTGTGGTACTCTTTGTCTGCCATAGAACTGTCAGCATGGCTGCTGTTTATTGATCAGCTAAAGATAAAATTTCAGAGCAGTTCTATGGCAGACAAAAAGAGCGGTAAACTTTCCTCTTGAAGATAAATACATTGTGAATGAACATCATGTAATAAATTCAATTTCAATACTACGAAACAATTCAATACGAAACAATTCAATTCCAATAATACAATAAACTCAGGACGCCACAGAAAAAATGTCCTCACATGGTGCATTTCAATGTACCGCATGATTGGTTTGAAACAAACTCATGGCATCAAAAACGTTGCTCTGAAGGCGGCAGAAAAATTTGTGGGTGTTGCAGAACTCTGGTAGTAGTAATATATATAAACAATAGCCTCCATTTGGCGCGAAAATATGGTCGGATATTTGTCCGCGGACATTATCTGTTCCAAGAAGCGAACAGTCCAAGGACAAATATCCGAGCATATTTTCGCCCAAAATGGAGGCTATTGTGTTTATTATCCTTCAAATCTTTTACACAACGCGTGCAGTTTTGAAAATTGGGGAATATTCTCAGATATTCCCGGGGAATGTTCAGTCACGTGACGCGTTTAGACCAATCGCGCGCAAGCGAAAATATCTGATGGATTATAAGCATGGTTATATGTGAACAGATATTCATTCTCTATGTAAGGTTTGTAAAGGTTTCTGTTACTGCGTGCAGTTCCTAAAAGAGTGGACTTCAGATGCCATACATAATTATTACCTTTTGTTGTTACTATATGTAATTCAGTAGAGTTTCTTTCTCAGCATGTGCAAAACTTGTCTTCATTTCTAAGCATGGGTATACCAATGTAACAGTAAATTGTACCTATTATTGTATATATGTTAATTCTGCGAATTGCATGGAGATATCCTATAGATTTTTGTTAAAATTTGCTTCCATGAAATATATTTGCAACAAAAAACATGTCATATATATGAAAGAGTTAAATATAAATTGTGTAATATTACATGCAGTTCTTGATTATCAGTGCAGTTTTACATTTTTGTAACATATATTGTTGTATAGCTACAACTTCTTACATATATGTTACATATATGTAGAAACAGCAGCTGCTTCTTACATATATGTTACACATATGTAGAAACAGCAGGCACTTCTTACATATGTTACATATATGCAGTTCTCAGCAGTGCAGCTCTACATATATGAAACATATATGTAGAAACAGCTGCCACTTTTTACATATATGTTACATACATGTACAGTTGTGTGGCATATATGTAAGGTGGTGTAGTATATGTCACGTATATGTGGCATATATGTAGATTTGGTAAGGGAAAGCAACGGGAAAGCCTAGAAGGAAAGATGAATGAGCTTAAACGACAAGACAGCCAGCTTGACAACATGATTTCAGATCTGGAAGCAAAGAACCTATACCTAGAAGCGTATTCAAGGCGTGAAAACATCATATTTGAGCATATCAGCGAAGACAACAAGGAAGATGAAGATACAGAGCAAAAGCCTCGGAACTTCCTTGAGACTTACCTAGGATTCAGGATTCCCAAAGTGTAGAAATCCAAAGGGTGCGTTGACTTGGCAGAAAGAGAGTATCTTGCCCTTAGGAAGATGCCTCCAAGGTACAGTATATAGGATGTGTGTTATGATTAGGAAGAGTGTTACACGCTGAGCCCTTCCAAAGGATATTTCTGGTTGAGATTTGCTATAAAGTCGATCACTGAAATTTCACTACGCAAGGTTTGACTACGCAAGAAGTTGTTGCATGAATAGTAGTTGGCATATAGGAGGGTGAAGTTGAGCTTTTTAACGTAATACGATTCTGTATTATATCACCAATTTTTCTACCAAGTAATATTTTCATCTGTGAGAAGCATAAGGCGGTAGCATTCTCATTATTGAACCATTATATTACTTCCGAAAAGAATTGTTTAGTCAAAGTACAACTATGTCCAGAGTAAAGGTGGATGACCAGACCTGGAAGCGCCATGTTGAACAGCTTCGCAACAGCACCAACTGTCCATCTTCAGCTGAGGAGACTGATGATAGTGTCATTCTGGAAGAACAAGCCCACACCCTCCTCTCTGATGGAGAACCCAAGTCGGAGGAACCAGTATCCCAGGCAATGGTAACCAGCCGGGACATCAATTTCCCGGAGCCTAAAAGTCCAATACTGGTTTCTACCTGAGGCAGTTGTGTTGTGCAACCACCTCCTAGATTTAAGGATTCTGTTTGTAACTGAATAGAACTTTATTGTTATTTCATTTTTCACAGATCTGTTAAGAAACATTGGACTCTTGTTTCATTGAACCTAATACCATGCTGTTGTATTTTATTATTAAAACCTTGCATTTTTTTGTATACTTAAAAGGGTGACCTGTACTTTTTAGGTCACCTGACATACCTTACCTTTAATGGAGTGTAGTACACAAGGTTTCTTGGTTGTTGGATTAAACAATTTTTTTAAATAATTTTTATTGAATCACAAATGAAGCAATTACAATTGTTAATTGTTAATAATAGTAATATCAACAATAATAATAATAATTATAATAGTAATTAAAAATGAGAATAATAGTAAATACTATTAATAATTACAACAGTTAATTACAACTCTAATACATTCAGACAATAAATGAAAAACATACGAAACAATAGAATAAAAAACGTAAACAAAACTACTAATAACTATAGACTTCAAACTAGACAAAAACATACTTTAAAAGGCCGTACGACAAAAGTATGATAATTACGGCCTTTGGGATCGGGGCTTATTTCAACGAAACAATAGGAACTTGAATAAACTTTTCCTTGTTATTTAAATTCTTCGCTACCCCTTGCAACAGCGTTAAGAAACGTTTATAGCGAACGACGGAAAAAGGGGTAACAATAAATATACTGCAGCCATAGACTCCTGGCGGGCCCTGACAATTTCATCACTCAATCAGAGTGAACTACTCATAAAGGCTTACAACGATTTCTGAATACTGGGGAAGTAATATGAAAGTCGTTCCGTATAAATAACTTAATTACAGTTGAGTATTAACATTGCAGTAATAGATAAATAAAATCTGATCGTTGGTGTTTGGTGTTCACAAGAAGTAAATAAATACTATTCGTCGTTCTCTGCTGGTTTAAAGTGAACTCCATCAATCAAGAGTTTATCTGGCTCTGGGCGACTAAAAAAGGCTGTTTTCCCTTCCGACCTTGCTTTCCTAAGGTGAGGCCATAACTTCTCTAAAGTTTTTTCTTTTATCTTATCTGCACTGGGGCTTAATGGAGCTTTCATAGGTGTTTATTTTGTTTTTAATGGATGAAATTAATATACCCTCCCCCCTTAATCATGAAACCCCCCTCCCAATATTTGCTCTTCCCCCTCTTGCTCCCCTTCCCCTTCCTGCTCCCCTTCCCCTTCCCATGCCCCTTTGGTTTCTTTGGGGGCAAATCTTACGAATGTGCCCCTTTGCTTTGCAGATCCAACATGCTGAAAATAAAGGGGAAATTGTTAGCTTTGATGGTTTCGTGTTGTATGACAAGCTGCTATCAAACGGTGGCACACAGTTCAACATTTGTTTATCAATAAGTGTTGCAGGTCGTGTTCAACAAATGTTCCAAACTGTTTTCTTCTTCTTCTGATTGGCTTCCTTTGCTTTGTTCATTTATGTTTTCCCTGTGGGGTTTTATTCCGTACACGACTTCGTAAGGGGAGAATTTGATGGCTTGGTGGTATGAGATGTTTCTTGTGTATGAGGCCCCCTCGTGTACTGGCACCATTTCTTGACGTTTTTGTCTGCTGTGTTCACTATCAGTGACCTCATGTCTTTCCAAGATAGGTTGCTTCTCTCAGTTAGCTCCTGGGTTGTCGGTGTCCAAGGTGCCCCTTGCAAAACATCATTAACTTCCTGTTTTGGAACTCTCCCCTATTGTCGGTGATTATTTTCTTTGGAATTCCGTGGGTTTAGTAGTACTCTCATATTACTTCATCAGCTGTTTTTGATGTAAGGGAACAACTGTCACAAACTTCGTGTGATGATCAATTATGTTCAATGCCCAATTACTCGCAGTGGGTATTTCAAAAGTCCATGAGATCGATCTCAATCAGTGACAGGAATTCGGGAGACTAGAGTGGCTTGGTGACTATTTTAACGTGGCTTTTTATGATCTTCTGCTCTTGATGAATTTGACACAAAGTCACAAATAGGTTCAGAACTCGAACGTTCACTTCAGAATAACTCTCGTTGATCCACGTTGACATTATTTGTCTGCCTCTATGGGCTTTCCTTTGATGCACCAAAATCAGGACATCATATAGTTTGCTCTTCGGTACAACTACCGTTTGCTCAGATTTAAGCAGTGACAGCGAGGAAAAGGAGCCAGAAGTCCCCAACAAGAAATGCAGAAAGCAGCCTGAAGATGGTGATAGCGACAGCCCTGAGGAAACTGCGGTAAAAGTGAAGAAGCGTGGTAGAAAGGCAACGTGGTTGGAGAGCCAGGTGACTGACATGGTGAACATAATTGTCAATGGCAAAAACATTCTTCAGAAGCTGGTTTTCACGAACACCAAGAAAGCATACAACACTGAGGCTTATCAGTCTGTGTTAAATAAACTGAACGAACAATATGAAGATTCATTCCCATTCACAGTAGAGCAGATGAGAACCAAGTTTAAAGGGTGTAAAGCCACATTTAAGAGGATCTGTCTTACCGTAAAGACAGCAAGTGGAGTGAAGAGGCTGACTGATGAGAAAGGATGCGGGAAGTGGTTTGACCTACTGTACCCTATAGTAAAGTCACGTGATTTATGTCAGCCTGAGCAAGCTCGTGAACCTTCAGCCAATGAAAGTAGTGCCAAAGAAATCATCGATGAGCATGGAGCAGTGATTGCAGTACTGTCGAAGGTAGTACACAGGAGCCCCTTGAGAAGAGCATGTTTGTACCAGTTAAGAAGAAGGGTAGAAAACATAAATCAGACCAAATTGCATCAGCTGTAGATTTAGTAAAATCTGTTATTGAGAATGACCCAACAAAACAGCTCTTGGAAGGCATTCATGAGGAGATGAAACTAGCAAGAGAACAAGAGAAAAGGTATTTGGACATATTGTTAGGTTCAGGTCAGCAACCCTTCCAACAGTATCAACATCATGATGCATATAGCAGCACACCTATGTTTTCCAACAATGGCATGCCTGGAAACCAAACTCAACCAGGAATTATGTACCCTCCTGAGACTGCTGATGGTTTCTCTCGATACTTTTATTGACTCTGGTTTTCTGACATTTGCATGTTTAAGAATCTGTTAAACAAAAAATGCAAGATCCATTTTTGTTGCATTTTCTACTTGGTTTAGGCTTATTTTGATAATAAGCTTCTCATGAAAACAGTGGTTTTGAAAAGAGTAAATACTCCTTAAGCAACATTAGAGGTCTTTGTTAGTATGTTTCAGTTTGTTTCATCAACAAAAATCTGTTGCAAAGTTGACATTTTAAAAAACTGAAATAGTTATAAAGCTACAATAAAGTTTGGCTAACATTTTTTTTGTTTTTATTTTATTCTATTAGCTTCGCCAACTTACTATTAAATATACACACACAAAAAAAGATATAGGTTGTACAAAACAGGCAGGGACACTGCAACAGCTTACGCCAATTACTGCGGGCCCGGAAGACATAAAATTGAAATGAAAATTACAATATAAATTAATGTGTAGTTAGTACCAACAGTCAATAATTCTTGTCAGATTACGGGCTTTGTTGCAACTTGTACAGATAGACTTGAATGAACGAGGATCTTCAGGGTCATATGATTTACAGAGTGATTGCTTATAGTAACTGAGTAGGTGTGCTTTGAATGAATTGAGGGAAATGGTTACAGAGAGACCAATGTCAACAGCTAGAGCGTTCCATATACTCACTGTGCGGATGAAAAAAGACCTCTGATATGTTGTTGTTTTGCACTTTCTGGGAACAAGTAAAGTTAGATTTGTATTGCTACTGGATCTAGTTGCTCTTGAGAGGATGCGTCTAGTGGGGATTACAGTAGGGTTAACCTTAACTAGCCCAGTCAGATACTCGTGCCAGTAGGACACGGGAAGAAGGTCCAGTTTAATCAGTCTGTCTTTATAAGATTCCTCACAGGGGAAAGGCAAGTTGAGAATGTATTTTGTAGCCCGGCGCTGGATCAGTTCCGTCTTACGGATCAGTTCTTTTGACTGAGGCGCCCACACTTGAGTGGCGTAGCTGAGATGTGACCTGACAAGCGTGAGGTAAATGACACATCTCGCTGATGCATTCTTGATAAACCTGGTGTTACGTCTCACAAACCCCAGTATCCCGTTTGACGTTGCGCACTGGTCGCACACCTGTTTGTTCCATGATAACCTGTCACAGATGACGACCCCAAGGTCCTTTTCTGCGTTGGAGATGCTGTTTATACACAGGGTTGTGTTTACAGGTAATTCGTTGTGCCTTGCACTTAGATTCATTGAAAATCAGGCTGGCAGAGGACAACCAAGTGGCGAGGCTGCTTAGATCGTCCTGTAATAATGCAGTGTCGGTTGGGGACTTTATGGACTTGAAGACCTTGGTGTCATCAGCAAAGGCAGCAACGCGGCTAAATTTTACAGTACCAGGGAGTATGGACCCCTGAGGGACTCCTGATGTCAGTGGAAGTGCCTGCGAGTTCGCCGCGAGTGCCGTTACCTTCTGCGTCCGACTGTGGAGGTAGGACTCAAGCCAGGCCAGAAGCTTTCCGCTGAAACCGTAGTCACACACAGCTTCCTGAGTAGTTTGCGATGACTCACTTTGTCAAAGGCCTTCAACATATCAAGATAGATGACATCAAGTTGGCCCCCGTTGTCGAGTTGGGAGCTGATGTAGTCGAGTACCTCCACCAACTGTGTCACGCACGACCGCCCTGTTATGAAACCGTGTTGTAAGCTATTGATCAGACTTTACACGCGGTCTTTGATTGAGTTGAAGACGCAGCGTTCCATCACCTTGTTTCTAAGGCCTTGTCAAATGGTAGACATATTGTAGGTAAAATCCGTTCTCAGGTTAAACTGGAGTTTCCTTTATTTCATATCCCTAATTATTCATGATCATGAGTAATTAGGGTTAGGAGACAAAGGAAATTCTGACTCAACCTTGGTTAAAAACGGGTTTACATATAAGAACAGGTTTAACCTTCAACAGACACACCATACCAACTTCATGATTTTATTGTCATTGCTTTTGGACTTCTTTTTGCTCGTGAAATCACACATTTATTCGTTACCGTATAGACCCCCGTAACTCAGAAGTCCTGTGGAACAATTCCTCATAGAGGTTGTTAATAATATACTTACGGGTAATATGCTTAAAATGTTTGTATATGATCTCACCCTAAATTGAGAACTCAACTTCCACAAATACCATAATTTTTTTTGCCCCTCCAAATTTTTGCATGAGCATTGTTTTCAATTTCTCGTGGGGCTTCAAACTCTCGCCAGATACTGTAATTTATATTAAAAACATTGCTTATGCAAAGTATTCTATTTCACGACACTCCCACTCATACTCAGTTGAAACAAGGTATGGGAATAATGATTGACCAGCGGCCTAAGCCAAGCTGGAACAGCTTGGCTTAGGAAGGGGCAGTTAGTGGTGCGACCCGAGCAATGGGGTGGGAGGGTGGGCCGTTCCCTTCCCCTCGTTCCACTGGAAAACTGAGTGCGAGTGGAGTTGACAGTCCGCTCGCTATTTATAACACTGCTCTTACGTAATCATTGCGAAATATTCTCACTTGGCCTAATTGGCTGCATTGTTGAAGCATGTTTCAAATTTGCATATGATTAGGAGTTTTATGAACAGTATTATATTTCACAAGACTCCCACTCATACTCAGTTGAAACGAGGTATGGGAATAATGATTGACCAGCGCTCCCTCACCATCTGTCTCCCTTTCTAGGAAGAATACTCTCTGAAAAAGCAATCAGTCCTTCACCAATCCCCCCTTTTTTGGAGTCCCCCATTCTCCATTACTCGTTCTCCATACACTCTAAAAATAAATAAAAAATAGAACAAGCTGGGTGAGCAAAGCGATGGTGTATTTACTAACTAGTTCAGTATTACACGTTTCGATAAACCTCTGGGGCACATCCTCTTGGTAGAGTTTTACGAGTTATGTTTCTACAGGATGAGATCTTTTTGGTGAGGTAGCAGCAAGCAAGATAATTGCGCAGCCTGATCGAAAGCCATGGAGAGTCTCTCCTTTCTATCAGCTTTCATGTGCTTTAGGTACAGTTTCAGGTGGGCTTCTGCAGTAGCGGAACTAAAGGGTGCATCCCTTACTCCATTGTCAATTTGTCTTGCAACATCCATATACAGTTCTATTCCTCTGATGGGGCAAATCGCTGTTTGCGGATTTCTTCGAATTCCAAACACATTCTGATCACTCTCTCCAAGTGTTCCCTCCCAAATATGATTAAATAAAAAACCATCATCATTTGGAAATCTTAGAATTTCCGGCGTTTGGACTTGGCCTAGGTCACCAGGCCGGTCGTCACTAAAGAAGGCTGTTTTGAAATACGCCTAATCACGCGCCACAATAAAGCGCTCAATATTACTTTTTGCATTTCCCAGAGATCTTTGCAGGTGTTCTGCCAAGCGCGTGAGTTTGTCTACGAAGGAAGGTGTTGCCTGCTTAGGAGTCACCCTTACCTGCAATTGTTCAGCTGTGACTAGACGGAGATAATCCTTGACAAGCTTATCAGTGGCAGGGTTGCCCAGTCCAAGCCGCCTGTCCCACTCTCCATCCCTGCCATTCGCATGATAAATTGATCTCAATTTCCCAATGTAGGAGTCCACCGTTTTGTAAGATAGTCTCATAGGACAACCGCAGGGGTGTTTCCCCCGTTGACCCATAAAAGTACAACTATTACAGTGGACCTGTGTCCTTCCATGTTTATCTTTATAAACTAGAAAACGACACAGGTCACGTGGAGTGACCGTGGCAAGTGTGACATAGCCTGGCAGGGCAGAAAGGAAACCCTCGAGCTCCTTTTGAAGTGAATCCTTCTGTTTGGTGTAGCTAGTGGCTTTGTCATAGTTGAAAAGCTTCTGGACTCGGGCATCAATGGCGTCTAGGTCCACAGACACTTCTCCAACTGTAGCTGCCCTTAAGATCTTTCGGTTGTAGCCACACCGCTGACAGAAGTGAAAGTCGAAATCATTTTGGTGCTGACAAATAGGGCATCGGACAGAAGCCACAAACATTTTGGCTACCACCGGGAGTTCTTAGAAGGCAGGCAAAAGGAAGAGTCAAAAGCAAAGTTCTCTATTGCAATGAGATTATTATTCGTACAAGCAAAGGCATATATACAAGAGTATGATTTCACTACTGCTTATCTCGTGTAATTATTCATTGAGTTCTCTGTGATGATGGGCCCAGTTATGTGTATGATTAAAGTCACAGATATAAGAGGTCTTCACTTTTTGCTGCCTTTGTTGTGTCGCCCCGGGGGAACTATATAGTTCAGACTGTTTTTGCTCCAGTCATGTCCAGCAATATGAACCACAAGGGTTGTTTTTTGTGTGTGTGTGTTTTAGAAGTGTACAGCAAATGCCCAGAGGTCACCAGGGATGCCGCGTTTATGGGGCACCCAGCCATGCTCTGATGGAAGTTGCAGGGAATCTGTATCCCCCATAGAAGCCAACTTGTGTGCCTTAATTGCTTTCCTCGTAACAATAGGTCACCAGTATTTCCTTGGATAAGTGTCCATGACGACAAGTGTAAAGGGTTGCTTGTAGTTTCCCAAGAATTTCAGTACTGGTCCAACCAATATAGAAGGAGGGAAAACATAGGTGCGGGACATGATAGCACCATGTTGTGAAAGATCTTGCGCAAACAAGTTCACCCCTGCAGAATCGGGTGAGGGTACGGGTGTAAAGTGGGGCAGACTATTGCCCATCCAATCTTTCATTGCGTTTGAGTCTAGGGTCATAAGTTCGCAAGAGTGTCCCTTATCTCCCCCAAATGGTTCCTGAACACGATCCCAGGTCTGCCCTGACAGCTTATTGTCGAAGACTGAGAGACGGCGAGTGGGCGCATCAGCCGGGTTTTCACCAGATGGAATGTAGAACAGGTGTAGAGAGATGTTCAGTCGTGCAGTTGCAAAGAACAGCGCCTTTAACGCAGCATTGAGTTCTAAACTCCTCCCCCTCTGGTTGTTCCAGGCGTCTACCACTGCCTTGTTATCCACTTGGGCGTCCACTCTTGTATTCTGTAACTGCTCCACAAAAGACATTAGCACTTTGTCGACAGCTATCGCCTCCTTTGTTGAGATCTCCAAGTGATGCTGGTCTTTGGTCCAGTAGTCGGAGACCTGGTCGTTAAATGGGGCTAAAATGGATCCGCCCCAACCTGTGTTGGAAGCAGCGGTAGCTATCACCACTCTAACGTGACGCTCCTCTCTCCACGGCAAGGGGTCGTCCCACCCTTCCAAAAACAACCAGTGCTCTATTTCATCTCGAAGCTATCCTGTTAACGGCAGTGGTTTCGAGTGGTTAGCCTTGAATCGTTGGCCTCTCGAGATGGCGGCGTTCATCTCCCATGTAAAAAGCTTAGCTGTCGGGACGACAAGGCTGAAGGATACACATTTTCCTGCCAAATGCTGCAAGGTTTTCACTGTGACAAAGGGCTTTCCGAGCACGTCCTTAACAAGAGCAAGAAAGCTCTGGCTCTTCTCAGGTTTTAGATGAAATACCTCCCGTGCAGAGTCAGAGAGAAAACCAAGGTATGGGACCATCTGACCGGGGACTAGAACAGACTTTGCCAATCCCAGGAAGTACCCGAGGTGATAGGCCACTAGGAATACTGCTAACTCCGTAGCTGCACAGTGACGCGCATCACCATTATCTATAGTGCAGTATTCACCCTTATCAAGAGGGACTTGTAGTTCTCCATTGTGCCAGTCATCGATGTATAGTGAGCAGGGTATGCCTATCGACGGCAAAAAATTTGATGCTAGGAGTCCTGTTGTGTGGTATACATAAGGTGAGAGCTTCCATCCGAACGGGAGCGTATTTTACGTGAAGTACCATCCTCCCCACTGGATACCAAAGAAGGTGCGGCTCTCCTCAGTAAGGAGGATGTGGTCGTAACCTGACTTGTCATCTAGAACGGTCTGGTATGTGTCTCTCTGCACATATCGAGGAAGATCTGAAACAGAGTCTAGAGAAATCGGCATGTCACACATCCATAGATTTAAGTAAGTAATGCGCATCGTGACAAAGTCTTGGCTTTGTGGGCTCGACTGTCAAGGGCAGAACAACGTGCGGCGGATAAACCACACCCACTTTCCTGACTGGTGATTGCACCACATTTGACGCGATTGATAAGGGTTTTCTGTACAAACTGAGTGAAAGGCTTGCATGACGTATTGTTTTTGAATGTTTTAGCGGGCGGTCTGCCTGAGTCATAGGAACTCCCTTTAAAGTCTCCTTTAAAATGACGAAAATATGGTGCAATGGAGACCTTATCTCGTATCCATCCAAGTACCTCTTCGTGCTTTGGGGAGGGGGTTCGGTGGGAAATCTCCTCCCAATACATGTAATTATTATGTAACTCCCCTGCCTTAAAGTTGTTTGGGTCGCGGAAAACCAGATCTGTTAGTTTACCACAAGCTTCCCCTTCCTCGACCAGTCTAGCTTTCTTATGATCGGCCGTCATTTCATTGGTGGACTTGGCGGGGTTTCCAAAGAAGTCGATCCATGATACCGAGCGATCGTAGCTATCTTAGTCAAGGAGAGACTCGATTTCATGATCAAAGTCCCCGTTCTTTTCCCAAGTCCTTGTAATGTGCTACAGGAAGTAATGAGAGCAAAAACAGTAAAATTAGAGGAAGACATCTCCCTTCTTTTTTTTTTCTATTTTGGTTTAAAGGACAACCAAGACCCCCGCCAAGTCGACAATGAAATAGCAGCTCTGACCTAGCGCATGTGCCAGGGGGATTTCAGAAAACTAGATAACCCGTTTTCAAAACTGTTATCCCAGTGTGACTTATGAAAGAAAGATAATCTTACTTCTGTAAAAATCAGGCAGCTTTATTATTATGGTATAACCAACACTGTTAATACATTCGGCATTCAAAGCGGTTCATCAACACAATTAATACATTTGTCATCCAGAACGGTTCCTTGTTAATTCTTCTTAGCCCTTGAATCCTTGTCTTTATCGATAGATTTCTTATTTGGGCAGTTAGCCCTATAATGGCCGGGTTCACCACAGTCAAAACACTTCACTTGGGATAGGTCCACACGATTATTCCGTTGCCCTTGTGGTCTTTTATATGGTGCAGAGTAGTTATTACCACGCCGTGGTGTGGATTGTTGGCGGTATGTTTTAGCGACCTTTGATTCAATGTCCAGCACTTTCTCATGGTCCTTATCTCCAATAAGGCAAGCTACTAGACTGTGGAACTGAAGTTTCAGGACATCATTGTTACTACGGGCGGCTTGGTACGCCAAACGGTAGTAGTTAGACCTCTCATGGCGTTTGTCACTGGCTGTGTTCTGTAGGATACCGCTTCGAATAAAACAGACACGAGCAGTCAATACCCATGATTCATATCATTATTTGGCATGTGAATAGTGGATTTGGCTTACGTAACAAGCCACAAATTTGCATCCCGCGGTTTTTTTAAAAGGACAATAGGAAATATTTTCTTTGTTTAACCGCCAAAGAAGTGTGTTCATTATTTGTTTTGTACAAAGCGTGCACTTTGTTTTTGCTACTTCTTTACCCGTAATTAGCATTTGGTTTCCATCGAATGATCATGTTACGAACAAAGCAAAACATTTCTTTGCTTTCCCCCGTCCGTAATCAGTGTTCAATTTCTGTCAAACCATCATTTTACGAACAATGCAAAACATTTCTTTGCTCTCGCCGGTCCGTAATCAGTGTTTGATTTCCATCGAACCATCATTTTACGAGCAAAGCAAACACATTTCTTTGCTTTCTCCCGTCCGTAATCAGCGTTCGATTTCCATCAAACCATCATTCTACGAACACAGCAATACATTTCCTTGCTTTCTCCCGTCCGTAATCAGCATTCGATTTCCATCGACCCATCATTTTATGATCAAAGCAATACACTTCCTTGCCTTCCTCTGTCCTAAATCAGCACTTGACATTCATCGAACCATCATTTGACGAACAAAGCAATACATTTCTTCACTTCCTCCTGTCCGTAAGCAGCGTTCGACTTTCATTGAAAGATAATTTTACGGGCAAAGCAATACATTTCGTTGCCTTCTTCTGTCTGAAATTAACGTTCGATTTCCATCATTTTACAAACAAAGCAAAAGACTTCCTCACTTTCTTCCGTCCGTAATCAGCGTTCGACTTTTATCGAGTCATCATTTTACCACACCCAGGCGATTCCAGTTATCGTCCACCAGCATTTCCAGTGCTGCTTTGCGCCGCTGGATCATCAGAAACTGTTCATGGTTTCTTAAAAGAAAGAGAAACAAGAGGGAACGTAAATCATGACTGTGGTAAAAGAATAATCACCTCTAGTTCCTGTTGGTTCACAGTGGAACTGCCGCTGCTTGACCGGCTGGCTGGAGTTGTTCTGCAGGAGCAGGTTCATCAGGTGCGGCATTCGGCGCCGCCAGGAATTCGGGATTTGGATGTTGTACAAGGTTTGCATCCGCCATCCATCACGAGGGTCGTACAAGAAATTTCAAAAGTGACCTTCCCCTCGTTCCACTGGGAAAGTGAGTGTGAGTGGAGTTGACAGTCCGCTCGCTATTTATAAGACTGCTCTTACGTAATCATCGCGAAATATTCTCACTTGGCCTAGTTGGCTGCATTGTTGAAGCATGTTTCAAATGTGCATATGATTAGGAGTATTATGAATAGTTATGGAGGGAAAAATAGTATTATGGTACTTTTTGAAAATGCCCTTTACTCAAATGGCTTAATTCAGTGGTCCAACAAATGTAAAAGCATATGGACTATCATGATCTGTTGCATACTTTTTATTGGGAGTCCCACCCCCTCACTGAAGAATGCTCTCTTTATTTAATAACTATATCAAGCAAACTGCCTTGCCAATACAAAATTCCTACTTGGCAAACAGCACAAATTTAAAAATAAATCAAAGACACTTTCCACATTGAACAGTTGATTCGTTATATGCTGTTACTTTTTAGCTCCTTTTGAAGATGTAGCGTAAATAAGAAAAGTAGGTTGACAGATTACTGCCCTTCTTTCTCTTCCCAAAATTTATTGAGAAGTGCTTTTCTTATCTCTTCTGCATGATGTGATTTATCCTTCTTCATAGTGCAGTTTCTCATCATCAGCAGTTCTCTGACCTCCATCCTGCTTCTTCTCCCATGTTGTGCTGGATCCTCTGTTAAGTCTAACTGTGATGGTAGGGAATAGCCCATGTCTATACAAACATTGTGAAGAACAACACATGCTAATGCAATGCATTTAACGGCATCAGGTTGACAAGATGATTTACGGTAGAGAACTCTCCATCGACTCTTCAGCTGGCCAAAAGCCCTTTCTGATACCATCCTTGCCCTGCTGAGGCGGTAGTTGAAATAGTGCTGCTCAGCACTCAAAACAGCATTGGAGCAGGGTTTGGCAGGGGGAGCAGGGTTGGCGTAGTGGTGAGAGCGCTTGCCTTCCACCAATGTGGCCCGGGTTCGATTCCCAGACTCGGCGTCATAAGTGGGCTGAGTTTGTTGGTTCTCTACTCTGCTCCGAGAGGTTTTTCTCCAGGTACTCCGGTTTTCGCCTCTCCCCAAAAACCAACATTTGATTTGATTTGATGTCTTTAGAGTTAATTTGATTTGAAAATTGTAAAGCGCCATTGATCTGTATTTGTAAATGGCGCTATATAAGTAATAAATTATTATTATTATTATTATTATTTTTTCATCAACCAAATACGAAAAGGGAAAGCTGAATCCCCTAGAATCATAGGAGAAATGTCTGTTCCTTGAATTTTCTGTGATATTTCGGGGATCACTTTCTTCTCCGTGATATCACTCCATAGCTGTGTAGACTGAAAATAATCGAGTCATGCGAGTTACCTGGAAAACCTTAGACGGACCCACATGAATCTTGCCACAGCGTCGACAATGGCCATCATAACATTAGAGAAAAAGTTATTAAAGTTATGGTACTCTTTACAAGCTTCCTCTCCACCAGGTGGGTACTGAATTGGGATGTGGTAACCATCAATTGCTCCCCAACACCAAGGAAATTGCCAAAGCTGGTTCATGTCTACCATGGCTTCTGTAAAATCCTGCTCAGAAGTTGGGAAATGATTTGTCGCTGCCTTCCTCCATAAGTTTTTAACGATTGCCTCGCAGACTTCCTTAATAATGACATGGATAGTTGCTTACCCAACGCCAAACAATTCTGGTATTGTGTACAGGTAATCACCCCTCCCAAGGCGATAAAGACATATTGCTAATCTGCACTCCGGAGAAATTGGCATTTCAGTCAGCTGATCCTTTGTGGTATCCTGCCTGATATTTTCTAGTATATAGCAAAACGTTTGGTGCGTCACACGAAAGGTTTTCTTGAATCTTGAATTGTCATAAGTTGACCACACCATCTCCCACCACCCACATTTCTCTCACACCTTCGGACACTACGAAAACATTCCTTTTCTTCTCCCACTTGCTGCAGTAATAAACATAATAAGGCTAGGAGTCAAAGCCTGAATTTTCGTCGTACTGCTACAACCATTGCCATCTGAAAAGACAAATTCCTACGCCTTCGCCTTGCCAGAGCAATCTTTAGCATTACTGTCTCTCTGAACGCTGCCATGTTTTTGGAAGTTCTCTGCTGATAAAAGTCAATGCAGGCACAAAACGACATCAAAATTATATTCGGCGTCTAAAATGAACCGACATTTAATTTCGTCTCCCAGACAAAAAAATTCATCAATTAAATACTTGTCATTAAATGCGACGTATAAACAGGGCCTGTGGTATGTAATACTGAGAGGACAGGAGGAAGGGAAAGGAGATGGGGTAAGCGTAGGACAAAAATGATTCTAGCAAGGACGAGCTACTTCGCTCTTTTAACTTTTTTTTACAATTAATCGTCCCCCCCCAACAATACCATGCCCCTTTTTTTGACACACCCAAAATAAATGAAATCCCTTTTTAGAAGGTTAGATAAATGGGACTGGTTTAAACCATTTTGTACTGGTTCAATATATTCTGTACCAGTTCAGAAAAAATTGTACCGAGGGAAAAAAATTGAACTACAGTCAGTCCTTCAAGGCATTGATCAACCTGCTGTTGAAAACACTTGGGTGCATGGCATGCGGGCCATCTGTACCTGCCCCATGGGGTCTGGAATGTCGTCAGCTTACTTGATTCCTCGTTAAGTTGTATCTGGAGGAATTCGTCCTTTAGATCAGCTTTCGTGCATACTTTTGCTTTGGACAATTCTGGCAAGATATCTTCAATTACATGGAGAGGGTAGTCTCCTCTTGAGTGTTTGGTTGAGACGCCGAGGGTCAATGCAGAGTCTTACTTTTCAGCTTGGCTTCTGTGTTGCAACCATACTGGACACCCATTCTGTTGGCTCATCTTCCTGTTTGAGTACTTCTAGGCTCTCAAGGTGATCAAGTTCTTCTCTTAGCTTGCCTTAACTGCTATTGGGACACATCGGGGCGGCATTACCACTTGTGCCACTGCTTCATCAACTTCGAGGTGAAGCTTGTCTTCTATCTTGCCTAGGCCTCTAAACAGGTCGACATACTCTGATAAGACTTCCTCTTCTGTCAGGCTGTTGACACTGTTCTCTGAGGTCACGCTCCCAGTATTTTCTGCTGACAGACAGAACCGAAGTGATTTCTTTTGGAGCACTTCTCACAGATCTTGCCGTATACCGGGCATTTCTCTATTTTCCGTTCATGTGTTTTGCCACAATATCTGCAATTTCTCAATTCTCTCGTATGCTTGTCATTCTGCTTTGGTAGGCATGTGTGCCTCTCAGGTTTATTCACTTGATGCACTGCCTTTGTGCCATGCTGGATATCTCTTTCAGCTGACTATTCACAGCTTTGGCTGCTCTGGAATAATTCACGCATTTCTCCAATGTCAGATCTGCTTCTTGTAATAGTTTCTTGCGGAGTCCATTATCCAGATTTCCACACACAAGCCTGTCTCCTGGATCATTTCTTCTTTCAGGATACCAAACTAACACAATTCAGCCAGCTTTTGGACTGGGGATGCAAAGGCGTCAATTGTCTCTCCGGGTTCTTGAGCTCGTGTGTAAATTGTGTTAGTCTTGCCAACGCAGTAGTTATTCCACAATTCCAGAACTATATCGATCCTACCTTTCTCTTCCTCGGATGCGAAGGGTAAACAAGAGTGGATTTCGATAGCTTCTGGTCTGATGCATGTGATGAAAGTTGCAACTCGGTAATCGTTCGGTTTTGAAGTGAAACCAGTGATCATTTTGTATGCTTTCCACATTTGGAGCCAATTTTTCCAATTCTTTGCAAGGTCTCCACGAAGATCTAGCTTTGGAGGTATCGGGACATTGGAAGTGAAGATTTGCTGCTGTGCTTGAGCGCTTGGTGCTGTCACTGTGCTGGCGATCTCTTCTTGGGATGCCATAGCGCTGCTTGTCTCGGGCATATCTGTCGCTGTATGTCGATGCAAATTCAACTCAACATTTATGGAAGCTGTGCCCAAAATCTGTGAGATGTCTTGCTGTGAAGTTTAAGCGTTTAGTTCTGACACCATGTAACGTTAGGGCCTCAAACAATGACGAGAGGAATATAAACAAGGGGCAAACAAGTTTTAATGGCACGTGACCGAAAATCACAGGCATACCATTACAGGCTTGATAACCTCCACAATAGCTGAGGCCAAGGGAGACTTGTGTTTTTTAATTGATAGTTCGTTTTCCTTGATCCTGCTGCCACCCACACGAAGAATCTTCACCCTCTGGGCAGTAGTCATGTGGGTTTTCATCTGAGCAGGAGAATGGTACAATATTACCCAGATTGCAGTTCTCATTCCCTCCTTTTGTTGCTTTTGGTTTTGTATGGCCTTACCATAGTATTTTTGGAATAAGTCAATCGTTTGTCTGTCAAACTGTCTTTCCCTCCAATAGTCCTCTCATCTTGAAACTTTCTCCCTTTCTTTCTCTTGGTGACATATCTCAGTTTGTTCTGTTCAATTGATTGCAAATAATGTCTACAGTACCTTGCATCTCCATTGAGTTTGCAGATCCTTCATGGATGACGTCGCAGGCGTGAGATGCTTTACAATGAAGATAATCCTGCAGTGGCGTCTCCTGATTGTCCCAATAGTTGCACTCTTAACAAAACGTTGACTTTCCTTCATAGTCAATGACTTTACCAGTTTGCCAGGAAAGGGAAACACAGCTCCATGAAAGGAACTATGCCCTCTTTTTTCATCCTTTTACCGTCAATTGTAATGGCAATGTTTCCACAGTTACTTATGTTTCTTAACTCCTTAACAGCTTCACACATGCTCTCCCTGGCTTCTAAAACAGCCGCATCCTTGATATATTTTGAATGCTTCTTGTAACTTCTTTTAACCGTGGGTCTAGAAATGTCCAAAGTACTAAGCGTGGTTTCTGTGTCACATTCGAAACATTTGAAGATCATCTGGGATACCAAAACCCATTCTTCCATCCTCATGAAGAAGCAATGAACCTTCTTTGCAGCTCTCGCAAACCACAGCTTGCTAAATGGTTGAAACAAGGTTGTTGATATCAAATATCTGGCGTCCTCATCACTCCTCCTCAAGATCGTACATTTCTTCTTCCGAATCATCTTCCTTGAGATCGCATAGCCATCGCTTTGCACTTGGAACCTTCTCCTCTTAGGCAGTTTCATTTGACAACTGCTTTGTTTTCACTTGTTTTGCAAGGTGATAAATTCAAGAGCGAATTTCTGGTTACCAGTAAACTTCCTCTTCTTTCTTTTCTGAGAACGAAACCTTCGAGATATTTTTATTAAGTTAACCATAAAAAAACTTTCCAAATTGAAGACAAGGGAAAATTTTGACATGAACTCGTGAAGAGAACAGATCGAGATCCGAGTCCGTTTTCCTGCCAGTTTGGATCAATTTTACACTGATCAAAGCGCTTAATTTAACGATAAACAACTTTCGAACCGCATATCGACAATTACAACTCCTTTAATAAATGCAAAAAACCTCACATAATCGAACAAAATCCTACTCCATCAGTTTCTTAATGGCTACAGCACACTTATAGCCTTTAATAAGATATTTGAAATTTTTAATTTTTTTTAATGACATGATGGTAGGCTGACCCCTTAGCCGGGTTTCGAGCATAAAGATGCTGACTGACCAATTAGATATGATAAAGAAGCTATTTGATAACTGATGATAACGAAACTTAATTGAAACAAGAGAAACAACACAAAGGACCCTAAACCCTGAAAGGAATAAGAAGTTGTTACTCACTTTGATTTGCACACGCACTAAGCTTGACTTGCTAGATTACCACAAATGTAGAGAGAACTATGGTCCAATGCCGAATAGAAGTTGATGCCATGAAGTCTACATTGTAACTGATCTGACTGAGAAAAGGCCTTACAAATGTATAACAAAAGGTGACATGTGTGCGAGCCCTAGTGGTTTTGGGCGTTTTCCCTAACGGACATTACAACCTAGGCCTGACCCACCACAGGGAATTAAGCGTAGATAAGAATGACAATCACAGGATAATATCTACCAAAAAGGTTCTGTAAGAGATGCTAAATTAAACATCACGTTTTAAAAGCAACATCCATCCCCTTAAAGGCAGTACTGTACATAGCCTTTACAAAAAGAAATAAGGGTTTAATACATGAAGTATATTAAACAATAACTACAACTAATTAATTAATTACGTCACTGTACAACAGAGGTCTGCAATCCACACTTACTAATGGACTGTCAGTGTTCTTAGTTATTGCTGTCTGAAATAGCAGCTGCTTCCAGTAGCACAATCTTGGCTATTGGAAGGTGCTCAGATCTACTGGTCTTGAGCTTGATGGAGCATACAAGTCCATCATTAAGGTTGGTATAGACCTCCATGATCTAACCGAGTGGCCAGTAGTTGGGCGGCTTTTTGTCATCAAGGATCAAGAGAGTGTCATTCACTGCAAAGTTCCTCTGTTGCTTGTCACATTTCTGCTGTTGGTGCAGTGACAGGAGATATTCTCAGATCCATCGCTTCAAGAATATGTCTGCCAGATACTGCACTTGGCACCATCTCACGTGTAGTATGGAATTCGTGGAGAGTGACACACATGAATATCATGCCATAACGTTTAACCTTGGCTCGTGCAGATCGTACTTCGAATGGTCCGAAACACTTCGCCCACATCGCCCACATAGGTGAATGGCAGTTTTGAGGGCATTATTTGGTCTTTTGGTAGATTTGCCATTTTTTGTTGAGCCAGTGGAGCCTGACGTTTATGGCAGCTGAAACACTCCGTTGACAATGTTTCACATGGTAGATCTTCTGTTTATTATCCAGTATCTCTCCCTAATGACACTGGGTGAAAA
This sequence comes from Pachyseris speciosa, assembly GCA_016490735.1. Lineage (NCBI taxonomy): Eukaryota > Metazoa > Cnidaria > Anthozoa > Scleractinia > Pachyseridae > Pachyseris > Pachyseris speciosa. The sequence continues at coordinate 143,817 of JAEMWC010000317.1, forward strand.
AATAGATTTGATTGCAAACAAATGTGATCTAAATGTAGTTTAAATGTGATATTTGTTACATTTGTCTGTATTTAACTAGGAGACAAATATAACATTTGTCTTGAAGATTAATAGGATAATTATGCTTTTGCTTTCGTGGACAAATGTATACAAATGCGGTGTAAATATGAGTTCAATATCGTGTTTTTTTCCAGCTTAAGTCCAGACAAATTCGTTCAAAGGTAACATTTGTAATGGCAAATGCAGGGTAAATATTATCTTTGTCGGGGATTTTCAATATCCTCAAGCCCTTCAACCCCTGTGGCAAAAGATTTGTTTCGATTTTAAAGGTAAAAGGTAAAGAAATCTCGTTTATACACGGTAAAGATTTAAAGCTGCAAGCTTGTGGGGCCATGTGGGAGAAATGTTGGTTTTTGAGAGGGGAAAACCGGTGTTACATGAATTCTGAAGCAAATACCCCAAATTTTCCAAGAAAATAAAAGTTCTGGGAATCTCACTGTATATCCCCCCACCCCACCCTCATTGTAGCATGCATGCCTTCCATAGCAGTCCCTTATAGAGATTCAATCCATTGCACATCAATGAACTTTTGATCAACTATTTTACTTCACGATAACAACTCTGCATTTTCTGTACAAACAAAACCATTTGTTATAGGCTGTATACAGCCTACCTTTTAGATACACTCATATCCATATACAAAAACCTAAAAATTTGCTTAAAAAGGGAAAGACAAGTTACGTGTACAAGTAAAAAATTACTTCAAATGCAGTTACATTTATTTAGAAAACTACTCAGTGCATTTTTTTAGCTAAAAAAATTCCATATCATGGATTTTAACCTTTTTATGAATCATGTCTTCAGATATACAACCAGACAAACAATGAATTTGTAATACACCCTCAAGTCATCTGTAGTCTATACCAACTAGCTATGGTACATCATTTCTTTAAAGAAAGAAGGGCTTTTATACTTAGAAGTACTATGTTAACCTGACATCCATAAATTAAATGCTATCAACAAGTCCATCACAACCAGTATTTTAGAAATTACTAATGACAGACAATATTAATTGGATCCTTTCATCAGGGCTGTCATTAGAAGCCAGCAACCCGCTTTTATAGCCGGCTACTATAGTAAAAAACAAATCAGCTAGCTACTCTTAGTCTGAAAATGAGTAAAACATAACAGCTATAGGAAGAATTGCTCGATTTTAGACTGGCTACTTTCTCTGAGAGACCATCTTCTGAAAACATTATAATGACGGCCCAGTTCATTTCATGAATCAATGCAAATAGATCAACAAAGATTTTTCATTGACTTAAGGTTGTTGATCAAATCAAAACCGCAGTTCAAACTAAGCATTCAGTTTTGGGAGTTCAGTAATTCTGAATGGGACTAACAACTGCTCTATTCCATGCACCTGACCAATACAACTCTGCCTATGATGTAATATAATTTTTACACATTCAATTTTATTAAAGGTGTTCGTCATTGTGGTTTCAAATGATAGCTGAGTTAATCTTTTGTCTCACTATTGAGTCACAAAGATGTGGATCGCGACGTTTCGACTGCTATACTGCTGGTCTTCATCAGGCGATGGTGTCGAATGGCTGCATGTGAGTATAAGAAGCACCGTGGCTGGTGTTGATTGGTGCATTTTGATCCTCGCTTAGGCTGTTGTTGATTGGAGGATATCGATCCTTGTCGTTCAGACTAGAAATTGTTCCCTCAGCGGTCCACTTTGGTACTGGTCGGCTGTTGTGTTGTTTGATCATGGGCATCCACGCTTCAGGAATTTCAATTCCACTGTCCCTGTTAATGTTGTTAGGGTGAAGTCTTATGCGAATAGCCTCTTTAACCCTATGGGTGTACCAATGTGGGTCTCAGTCAATAAATTTAACTTCGTCCCAGAGCGGATAATGGCCGGTTACGTTGCTATGTTCTGAAACGGCGGAGGATTGGGTTCAAGCAAGCCGTATGTCTCTATCGTGTTCCTTAATCCGTTCATGCATAGATCTTCCCGTCTCTCCAATATAAACCTTACCACATTTGCTGGGAATCTTGTAGACTACTCCGTCTTGTTTTACTGGATCGACAATGTCCTTAGGTCGCATTAGGTGTGATCTAAGAGTTGTGTCAGATCTGAAAACAGTCCGTATGCCTTGTTGTTGTAGGCAACGGCGAAGAGCCTCCGATGTGCCTTTGACGTATGGCAGAACCACAGTAGATTTAATTTCGGGTTCAGGTTCTTTAGTGGTTGTTCGTCCCTTGGTTTTCATAAGATTTTCTACAAATGAAAACGGATAACCGTTTGAAACAAGGACCGATGAGAGGTGTTTCTTTTCATGAGAGATAACTTAAGGTTTTGTTATGAGGTGTTTAGATCGATCACATTCAAATGTTCAAAACATGTTTGTTAAAGGGGCTAGGTCATGTTGTGAGTCTGTGCACTGAGTCTGTTTTATCTTTCATCATGCATCCCAATTTTGTATTGTTCTCTATTGTTTTCTGCATGTCATGTTGCACGTAGGCAAACAATTTTATTTGGTTGCATTACAGTGTGTTCGACATTGAATGAATGTCTTTGAACAATCTTATTTGCTTGAACTGAGACTCTCCTCTGAAGGAGAAGCTTGTCTGGGAAGAGTATCAGACAGCCTCAGTTGGCCCTTTGTCCTAGTGGATGACATCGAAATTAAAACCGAAAACTGCACCAATCGGTGAAAATTACCCTGGGAAAATAAAGTTTAATGCCAGTAATATAATTGAACTTGAAATTACTAAAACGCCAGATACGTTTGGTGTCGCAATAGCTCAGGATTAAACAGATTGAGTTCAAGTTGACGGTAATGGCAGACAATTTGAAAAAAGGTGCCCCACTCTTTTTCAACGTTTTTTGGTTCCCAGTGAGTCATGACCTAGCCCCTTCAACCAAATTCAAATTCTTAAAGACAAAACATGCCATGTACAACCTTTAAACATATGTGCGAAGTTTTGGCACTTAGATGCAATTCACAGTACATTTGTACATCCAGAAAAAATGATTATCTTCTCTGCAGTGCTGTACAAAGGGCACAGATGGAGGCTTTCTGGAATAACACTCCCTTCCTCCCTCTTCACCATCATTCTTTTCCCTCGGTCACTCCTAGCCCTGTCCCTTTCGGTCCAGGCTCCTTAGCTCATGAACTAATTCCTCTGATCTCCACTCTAATGTATGTCGCACAAATTTCTCAAGTTTGGGATTTGATTCTTCATCTGAGTCTAGTTCATACACACTTTCCTCAGGTGACATGTAGTCAATGGCAAGGACTTCCTGTAATTTTTGCCTTTTTCAACGGAATAGGAGCTCTGCCTGAGGGCTTGTTTACGTGCCTTGAGTTTCTGCCAAAAAAAAATCAACAGAAGTGATTAAGTGTCTGCTGTTAACATGCTGAAAAACTGAGCTGATGAGGCTGCAAGCTAATAAACAACTTGCACCCGAAGCTCAGGTGCAAGTTTACCTAATCGGGAATCAAAAAATTAATTTTTCCGTCCATTTAAATGGGCTGGGTCACATTATTTTAGGTAATTCCATTTATTTTCATTAACCATGAGCCCTAAACTGCAAAAAAAGGTATTTCTCCATTCAAAATAACAGTTCATTATTACAAACACAACCTTGAAAACGTACACCTTACAAGACAATACAAACAGTTATTTACTTACATTGTGACCCCTTTGCTTCCTCCTTGCAATTATTAGACTTTCACTTTGCTTGTCAGTCACTTTTCCTTGCACCCTGATGCGGGTTGTGACCCTCTTCTTTTTGGCCTTAAGAGTTTTGAAGTAAGTCTATTGCACCTGTGACAGGGAAATTCAGAAAATTAATATAACTTCTCATAACAGGGCATAATTCTAACATGTGACACAATTTGCATTTTCTATTTGATAAATATTGTACCACCACCCTCCCCCAAATGCAGGACGGTATACATGACTTGGTCTCAGCCATGCATATACATACAGTGTGTGTGTGTGTGTGTGTGTGTGTGTTAGTCTTAATGGATGACTAATGCATCTTCACTAGAATGGTTCAATTATTTCAATTGCTTTGTGATACTTGTTACACAAATTCTCAGAGGCTTTGAGGTGATGTGCATGTCAAACCATTGCACATTGGTAGTCTTAACACTAGAGAAATAGTATACTTGAAAGATTTCAAGTCAAGATTTTTTTTTAATAACAATATGTTGATTAATACAGATGTAAAGTAGTTACAGTTGTACAAATTACAGTATAAAAATACAAAACACAAGAAATAAAAAAAAGAAAAACCTATTTATATACATATAAGGGCACAATATAAAGAAGCAATTGCAATGTTACATTTACGACACTACCACTAAAAAAAAAGAGAGAGAGAGAGAGAGAGTGAGAGGCATAAATTATTACAAAAGAATCTGAAAGCCCGCCCATTTTTCCGTTAAGAAATCTTTTTTTCCTACCCTTACGCCATATATAAAGCTCAGTTTCATACTTTATTTGAACTTTAAGTTTGAATCCAGTAATATTTGGATAAACTTGGTTCCTTCTGCAGTCCCAAATATAAATCTTTGCAATAAGGAGAAAATAGTTGAGTAAGGGACAAGAGCGTGTCAAAATACCGACCAAGACATCTTGTAGAGTAAGGTGAATTTTTTCTTTTATAGATGAATACCAGAACAGTTCAAAGTTAGCCCAGAAGGTTTGAGAGTGAAGGCAGTTATACAGCAAATGATACAGTGTTTCTGGCTCGGATTTGCAAAATGTACACTTGTCATCAGTACTATAACCTATTTTTTGAAGTTTGGTATTGGTATAAAGGATGGAATTTAAAACTTTGTATTGAAAGGCTTTCACATAAGTTTCAAGAGCCACCTTGTGGGGTAAATTAAACACCTGTTCTACTTGAGAAGTCGTAAGATTAAATTCATTCTGTAACTTTCTGGCCGCACTGGGTAATTGCGCTTTTATACTTATCAATAACGAATAGAAATGTTTTGATTTCTTTTTTGTCACATCAAAATCGTTATTGTCAATAATGATGGAAAAAGATATCTCTGAATGCGCGGAATTTCCTTTCAAGGATGTTGGCACGGAATGTCGAAGTCCTGCCCAGACTAAAAAGTTAGTTTTATTTACTTTGTTGTTAATGACTTTGAAAGAATCGATGTTATTTAAAGAAAATAACAAGTCATTTACAAAAACAATACCAGAATCGAAGTAATTTTTATAAAATACTGGAGTGTTGTTTATTCGAATATCTTTATTATTCCATATTATATTGCGCCAATCCTTCGTTTTTCCAAAATTTTCACGAAACTCTGACCACCACTGCAAAAGCTCGGCATAGAATTGTGAATCAAGTGAATAATCTTTAATTTCAAAGTTGCAATTAAATAAAAATAAACCTCCATACCTTTCCAAAATATATCGTAGATAGGTTTTCCAAGTGCCGTCATGAGCACTAAATATCCTTTTTAACCAGGCTAAGCGCAGTGACTTAATCATACAGTCTAGATCAATCATTTGTAATCCACCCTTGTCGTAATCACTTATAGTTTACAATCGTGTAACTTTATCTGTACCATTCCACAGAAATTTATATAGTAAACGATTGAGTTCTGAAATAATTTCTTTGGGAGTTGGCATTAATGAGGAAACATAGACAAACTTGGGCACTACAAGAGACTTGATAACTGTCACCTTTCCATACAAAGATAAACCTCGAGAATGCCAGATATTCAAGAGTTTCTTTATTTTATCCAAATTCTCTAAAAAGTTTTTTTCTTGAAGAAGTTTTTGATCGTACGTGTAAAAATCCCAAGTGCTTTTATTGGTTCTTTAGGCCAATTGATACCAAATGATTTTGCTTTGTTGGCTTGCGTAGACCCAATCCACATACCCTCCGTTTTAGCGCAATTAATGGTAAGACCTGAAGGTATTTTAAAAGAGTCGAGAAGGCTAAAAAGTGCTAGAGCCGAATCCGTATCTGAAAGTACTGCAGTCATATCATCTGCATATTGCAGCAATTTTGTTTCCTGCTCGCCTATAAAAATGCCTTTTATTTCGGTGTTCTGTCGAACAGCTATTGCAAGAGCTTCGGCTGCCAATACAAAAAGATAGGATAAGTCAAGATACTTCAAGTAAAATTTTCTGACTTAACACTTCACACACAAGTGTTGTTTTTCCTTGAGATGTAACTTAAGTTTATTTTTCCACGCAGTTAATTAAAGTTGACTGACACGCTTTGCCCACCTCAAAGCTCAAGAAACTGCAACTTGGCTAAGTCGGTTCTAAGGATGGTTTTCAAGTCACTTGAAACTTCTTGAATCGTTTCAACTTTCCGACTATAATGGGATGCGAAGTAAAATATCTTGAGATTTTACTTAGGCCTTCACACACACATTTTTGGCTAAGTAAAACTTAGCAGCTCTTAAATCTAATTTAACAGCCTAGTGTAAAGACTACCATTGTAAAATTTAATAGTGCCTTGAGAAGAAAAACATATCACTGTTACTTAAGTTATACATGTAGCATTACTGAGTACTCACGCTCCAAGATCACAGGATCAGCTTCTTTAAATGCTGAAGTAGCTCTTACTTCTCTCTCTATTGCTTCACTCACTTCATTATTGATTTCATCTTTAAAACTGAAATTCAAAATTCAGTAATTAATATACCATAAAAGCTCTAGTATAAATAATAAGTCCCCCGTTTGGAAGTCGGTTTTTGTAATTAGCCCCTCCCCCCACCCCTTTGGGACATGGGATTAATTGCAATTAGTCCCTCCTATTGTAGTCGGTTTTTGTAATAAGCACCCCCTCTCTAATAATCCCCCCTCCTATTCCCACTTACAAAATCCACTTCATGCAGCCCAGTTGGTTTGTTTTTAAATAAATATACAGGGCAGTTGTTTGAGTTTTGTACAAAACTATTAAGATTTGAAATAAGCCCTCCGTTAACGAGGCCCACAAATAAATAAACCCCCCTTGACTTAATAGCCTAATTTAGCAACAGAACAACAATGCCATTTGAGGACGCAAGAGCGTGCGAAAAGGACTGAACATAACTGGTGTCAAGTCAGTTTTAAGATCTGTGTGCGCCGTCGTCACAGTCAACAGTCTTTGCTAAATCAGCCTAATAGAGCTTTTATGGTACATGTTTGATGCAGGTCAATTTGTTCTTAAGGTCACTTTGTTTCAAACCAGGTTAATTTGTTCTCCGGGAAGGTAACTATCTTTACCCAGGTTCGTTTGAACTCAACCTAGGTCAGAATATCTATGTCTTGTTTCAATATAAAAGTGATTAAATTTGTCTGCAAGTCATTATGACATCAGATCATGAATCCAGTGAACATCCAGAGGTCCTCACTTCAATACTCAAGATAAGCAATGAAATAAAAATTAAAAAAGGCTAGCTTGCGAGTAGCACGGAGGGGATTTGGTAGGGACAGAATGAGTAGGGTTGGAGATAAAATAGCTAGCCTTTGCTGATGTCATTGAGACTACTCTGTCATTTTGTTTGGCTATTTAACAGTGTCTGTATTGTTTAAGATTGAATTTGATAGCTATATACCTACTATCAGCAACAGCAATAATAGGGAAAGAATAAACATCTTAGAACAATTTTACAAAACTGCCCTCTTAAAACTTTAGTATAGCCACCTTAAGAGACCAAAATTAAGTAGTTGCACTCTAAATGTCAACAGTCCTGTTACTATTTCTATGGTACATTTGCATACTTGTTACCAGGATCCAAAGTCCACTCATTAGGTGGGTCTTTTTCCATTAACTTTGCAACAACTTTGTGGACGCATGCCTATATAAAATGTACAGTGTACTGAGTTGAAAGCTTCTTTCAAGGCAGTAGCTAGCAGAGAAAATGAAGATGAAAGTTACGGGGTGTTACACTGTATGAGCACCATTTTGCAATGTTAACAATTATTATTGCTTTGTAATACAAGCTGAGATGATCTTGCATCAGTCCGAGATTCATAACGCAATAGTGAAATCTGATGTGATATGAATTGTACACAATAGTTTGCACTGCCATGCCCCCCCCCCCCCCCCCAGTGATTGTGGGATTTTCATGCACTTTCATTCAACAGTTGGAATCAGGTCAGTGCTGCCTTGAACACTGCGAACACCAGCCTAAATTCAACATGGCATCATTCGTACTGCAATAGAAGGACAAACACCTCTTCAGGCTATCTGCAATTTCTGAATTAACATGAACTTGGAGCTTGTAAATTTCCAACTGCCAGGTAAAATTGCTTAAAACTTTCTTGTGCACAGATTACTTCATTAATTTTGGCTTCATGTAAGGCTTTCTGGAGAGTTATACAGTTGCTGTTTCACTGCAAATTTGAAGATTAACATTTTTTCAGAGATTTTGTTGCACAGGAAAAAAGACCGAAATTTAACATGATTTTTAAGTTGGTTTCTGAGCAACAATGAAGCAATGAAAACAACATCTAAAATTGGGCACTGCTGGCATTGAGTGATGCATAAAACTTTCAGCGAAAATTATTCTTACCACCATCTCTCTGGGAAGGTTTTCATCTCGCCATGTATTTGCTCTTTGATGAGTAGCTGAACTCGCTGTCTCTCTCAAAGAGTCTGTCTTTTCGGTCAGCGTTGCAATCTGGCGTTGCAGCTGTAGGAACTGCCTTTCGGTGTCAAAAGCCGAACGGGAAAGTGGCGTGTGCTGTGGGGTTGACAAACTGGGAGTCCTGCCTGGTGGATGGGGATTGGATCGACCCTCTGGTGCCAGAAAAATTGGTGAGGTTTCTTCAAAATTTCCAGTACAACTTTCATCAAACCATAAATCATGTCGTGTACTAGTTGGTCGATTTTCCATTCGGTTTCTTTCCACCCAAATTCGTGGACGGTCTTGCCCTCACGGGACTGTTGCCTGTCAAAGGAAAAGTACAATATGCTGTCAAATCAAAAAATTGCAATGACTGGCGAAATTGGCAACTGAAGCACTTGACCCTGCAGTTTTCCTTCTGTATTTTTCTAATGAACAATTTATGAACGCTACTGTATTACTTTTAAGGCTCTTATAAAAGAAAGAAGAGAGAAAAGTTCTGAAGCGAAAACAACACGTGGAAAATTAAACTTACTGTGCAACGATCACGACCACTCTGTCTTGAGTGTTGCAGAGAAGCCAACAAAATGTCACTTCCAAAATTGTAAGAACCACTGAAGCGGTTCATTTCAAACGATGGCACAAAAATGGTTAGCTTGCTTGAATCGGATAAAAGATGTAAATATGCTGAAAAAGCAGGAGTCTGTTGAAGTCAAGTGAGATGTCAAGTGAGAAGAGATGCTAAACATCCCACTCATTATGATAATTGCGATGTCGATTTCAATCATTTCATTGGAGGAAAGACGTCACATAGTGTCATGTTGTTATGGAGATGATTCGTGATGAGGTGATTGTTGCTTGGTGAAATTTTAAGCCTGGTTCACATGTGCGATGCAAATGCAAGTGCAAGTTCAAGCGCAAATGCAAACGACGTTGACACGTCGAACGCAAACGCAAGGAAAGTGAGATACGCAAGCGCAGTCGAAGTTTTTTTCCAAGATGGCGGATGAGACGGAGGTTTTGTTTATTGCGCTGCTTTTCCTGCTTTTTGTGTACAAACTGACAAAAAGACGACAGAGACGTGCCCAGTCAAGAAAGAGTAGACCAAGGAGTGTGTGGGTAAGGCCGATATTTCAACGGAGACATCTCCAAGGGGATTTCCACAATTTGGAATTAAAACTTGGCGACAGAGAGTTTTACTTCAGGTACGGTGCAATGAACTCCTGAGTTTAAACATTTTTATTGGACAGTATTTTAAAGAAATAATAATTTAAAGGAAATAAAAATTAGTAAGATACTGTGTCAGGGAGGTGATATAGGGAATTATCAAGCCTATAGAGTGGTTTGAATTTGATTCGTTTGTTGTATCTTGACTGTTGTTCATTGATTAATATACGTTGTGGAATGGGAGTTTTGAAACCACTCTAGTAGAAGAGTAGTTCGTTCAAGAAATACTGTAATACCAAGTAACAGTTTACCGTATTTACCTGTGTATAATGCGCACTTTTTTCCTACGATTTTTTTCATGAAATTTGCGCTGTGTATTATACACGGAACCTTTTGTTTCTTGCTCGCTTCCCTAATTTCCATACGCAGGATAAAAAACCGGAAAACAAGAATTCAAAAGGCTGTTGTCTATGCTGTTGTTACAATAAACAAGCAAATAACCTAGCACAGCTGCTTTTAAATTACCGCCGATAAACTGGCTGGAAAAACCGTGAAAAACCGGCCAGATATTCTGTGAGCAGTCGCCAAAAATTTCTATACAGACGAAACAAAATATCCGCTTATTTGCATATGGTAATGAAACGCACAGTTTGTGAGCCAAAGTTTGTTCAAAATTATTTTGCTCGAAGTACCCCAGCTCAGAGCGAAGACAAAATAAGTGTGGTATATTTTGCAGAGGCTGTCGAAGATTCAAAATCGTTTGACAACTGAAAATTGTCGGAGGCGCATTTCACAGGAGATGATTATCTTTACTTCTTACCGCGTTACGCTTGATTGAACATATGACACCATGAACATTTGTTTACCTTATTTACCATTCGAATACGTGAAAACATAAAGTGTCAATGAATGAAAACGAAAATTTTTACACAGCAACAACGAAGAGACTTTGAGCATATGAGAGTTCCTAGAACGGGTGTCTAAATCATTCCCTTGTGCCGTCTCAATGCTAGGGAATACGCTATTCTTATCAGATTAAACAATTTTTGATGGCCTTTTGTAATGAACAAATTAGTGATCCCGGTACACAAAGCAAAAGCTTAACCAAAGTCAGAACAACCTAATAGTGATTGATTAATATCAGAGAATTTGTCCCTTGAATGTGCTTGACGAGTAAAGCATTCTTAACGACCATTTAACCAATGCATGAAAGTGCCTGTCGAACTTGAGACGAAAATCGATTACAAATTTTCCATTGTTTACGCCTGACATCCTGATTCCCCAACCATCCCGATAGCTCTCCACAAGCTAAAAAGGAAATACAGTGCAAATAAGAGAAATAAGCAGAGCATTCTGATTGGTTGATAAACAAAGGTGTAATTCTGGGTCATGCTTTGCCCATGTTTCCCCCATAACGAAAATTTCTGTTCTCAAAGACATTTGGCAGAGACTTCATCTTGTAAAACAATAATCCTCTCACATTCAGATTATGTGACCTACATTGCCTTTTTAATGTACTTTGGACGTCCAGTTGTGCGAGACTGAATTTTCTCAGGTAAAGTACTGTCAGATATATCTGAGATGGAATCGTCATTGTCGTCTCCGTCATGACTTTCTTCATCTTCTGCTAGATCTTCAATTTCGTTCACGTCCGCGACATTGATGACATTAGTTTTCGTTCTTGTTGGTGTAACATGGGTCTAGCCATGCCATGAACGGATACATGTCTGAGGTAGTTACCTTGGCTTCTTCTACATCCTTTGCTCCAGCGCCAGACACTTTCTTTTCCCCAATTTTCTTTTTGTCTCTAGCATAACGGTTCCTTAAATACCTAAACAGTGTCTTAGCTTCTTCTCCTGTTCAAAGCAATAGGAAATGTAAGTTTACAGTTTGAGAAACATTTCTGTACAAACTGGATGCGTTTCTGGTGCCTATTCCGTATCGTAAAACGTAAGCTTACCGTTTTGCAGTCTCAATTCTTTGGCGACATCCGCCCATGACAAATGTTTTTTTCTTTTTGTCTTCGAAATCATTACAGCTTTTGTCATAGAGTACCGGATATTTCCTGACACTCTCTACAAGTTTTTCGTCCGATACAACCGTTACCGTGGAAGACGCATCTTGGGTTCAACTTCAACTGTGGAGGCATGGAACGAGTGTTTTGTTACCTTGCTCTGCCTTGTGTTTGCATTTGCGTTTGCGTTGCCCCGGTTCACACGTGTGAAATGCAAACGCAAGCGCAAATGAAAAAATGAAAAATTTTCCATTTCTTGTGTCGGTGCTTGCGCTTGCGTTTGCATTTGCGTTACAGTAGTTCACACGTATTTTCTTGCATTTGCATTTGCACTCACATTTGCATTTGCGTCGCATGTGTTAACCAGGCTTTAGAGCTGAAACCAATTTCTCCTGGTTTTACTTCAACATGGGAGAGAAAAGGTATTTTTGTAGTCATTGTAATGATTTTGTGAGTCGAGGCACACGATCGAATCATCTCAAAGAAATGGCAGAAGCAAATGAAACTTCCTGTGACACTGACAATAGTGACTTGGATTCTGAAATCCTCGATCCATGTGCCTTTGACCTGGGCTTTGAAAACGATGGTGAAGATTTGGTCGGTGGAGGCTATAGTCACCTTAATTCTGATGGTAAGACCGTTATGTTGTGATGAATTATGCTAGACTTACAATCCGGAATTGAAAAGCCTTGTATTTTATTCGCAATTTAGCTTATAATTTTTGGCAGACAACTATAAAAGCCCATTCATTCTACCAGTGCTTTCCATAAGATTTGAAGCACGTGATTTAGCACCCGGTGAATGTTTTAAAAGGGGCCAAGGCCCCTTTCCCCTAGGGGGAGGGTCTAGAGGCATGCTCCCGCAGAAAAGTTCTGAAATCAGGAAGCTTAGAATATAATAATAATAATAATAATTAGATAACAATATATAATTATAATAAGAACCTTCCCAGAATCCTTTGCAGCTGGAAAATCGTCAATCCCCAATAACTTGGTCAGTTTGAGGGCAACAAGACCCCCACGTTGTCTAGAAATAAGTCTTACCATAAACTAATTATTGTACAAGACGATGGGGCGATGACGTCATTGGTCACGTGACTTTGCTCGCAAGTGCGTTTTTGCTCACTGTGACGAAGTTATTTTGTTATTGAAAAAGCAGTCAACGTGGTTTGAAGCACAATGGTGTGAGCCATTTCGGACTGCCCGGGTACCGAACAAAATATAAATATTAAGGGAGGTATATACAATTTTCAAAAAGTGGGAGTCTGGGTACAAGTGCTATCTCGCGTTGCATTAAACGCGAGGAAACAAAAATTTGGATATTGGTAGATATTTTTATGAAATATACATTTTTGTCATTTTTAATGCTGTGACGTCATCGGTCACGTGACCAGAACGGACCGAAGTTTAATATTCGCTCTAAAAGTTTACTAGAACCTTTCTCCAAGAATATTTTTAGGCGAAGTTGTAGTTTAATAAATAGTGTTTTAAAAAATGGCCATGATTACTTTTTCCTAAAAAAGTGCGGCAGTAGAAAATCTAACTGAAAAGTTTGTCAGCTTCCTACTCAACGACCATTTGAGGTAAGAATAAAAGAAAATTTTGCCTAAGGCTTGAGAGTATGCTCTTTGTGATGGCGTTGTCAGTTTCTTCTAATTTCGATTGCTTTTGGCGAGGATCGATGTTTAAGATTTTTTTCAGAGGAGAGGGCCTGGAGGAAAGAACGAAAACGAGGCTATACTTTCGCGCGCTTTTTGTTCACTGCGACGCCGCGCCACAAAAGGTTAGCTAGAAAAAAAAATTCTAAGGACTGGACAACGGACTGGACTTGCATTTTCTTTAAACGGAACTTTTGACGACATTTTTAATTATAATTTTTTTTATGGCTGCTGTCTGCTCAGGAACAATGTATACTTGAGAAGGTAAGTTGATACAGATAGTTGTTGCTGTTTGTTAAAAAACAAAACAAAAAAAAAGCGCGTTTGTGGTACACTTAAATGCACTTCTCACCTAAAAAGTGTTGTTTGATTCTTGAAATTATAAAACTTAAACTAGAAGTTGCAGCAATGCGAATGAAATCAAATTAATGCTAACATTAAATGAAACAATTTAAGTTGCTTAAGGCAACCGATGCAAGCTCAATAATTTTACTAAATACGATATTTGAAGGTTAAAAACGTATCTTAAACAGTGACGGAATAAATGATTATTTTATTTTCAACCGGAACTTAAAACGTTACCTTCATTCGCACAGACATCAAAACTTTATTTTATACTGTCCATGAACTAAATTCCCTATTACAATTATAACAAAGTGTACAATAAAGCCATTTTTCAAAGTATTGGCCAAAGAAAAATAGTTGCGCATAAATAAATACTGGAACAGTTCGTGCTTTCAAATGGATTACCCTAATGAATTACACGATTCCGACACATAAATTTAATTTGAGTGGCAAAACATTTTGTTGTATCTGAAAAATTACTGTACTACAAAAAACGTTCTCACAGAGGTTGTAATGCATGGGGGTTCACATAATTTAATTCAATTTTATAAAGCTAAAAATTGTGTGTCAAAGATTTAGCAGAAACAGAGAAAAGTTTTAAAATCACGGCTGTTTGTGCGAGTTCGTGTACGTTCGCGCTAAACGCGGAAAGTACCTAAGCTTAATAACTCTGAAGACGTCAAGACGTTAAGTTTATGTCAAAACCGACCAAGAACCAGTCGAAAAAAAAACAAAGAAAGATTAGCAAATAATTGTTTTAATAGATTTGGCAGTTTTACAAAGTGTTACGCTTCTGGTTTGTGGCACCTATTTACAATGGTAGTCTGAGGAAAAACCTTTTTACAACAATGTTTAAATTAGAAGCTTAAGCTTACGGTAAATTTCATTTGAATCTATTTTTTAAATTGAGGGGAAATTAAAATGTAATTTGCTATAAGAATGGGTCCAACACAGAAATCCTGAAAACCTTCTTCATAAACAAACTGGCGATAAACTTGAAAACCAAATTTGAGAGTAGGCTTAACATCTTGCCGAGCCATACAAAAGTTGGGCACATAAACAAAGACAACGCTTATCTGGCTTATCGGTTGACCGTAAGTTTTTTGAAGAAAACGACTAAATAAAAGGGCAACGGTAAATACCTTCTCCAATCGTCGAAAAGGCTACATCGGGCCACTGCGTAAATCGCACATCCTTCGTCTTTAATCATGCTCAAAGCACAGCGGGAAAATTTATGTGTTGTCAAATGCAGTCGCGGCGCGAATACAATCCCTTTCACAACGCTTTAGATACATCCAAAAAGCCGTCCATCAAGCCTTGATATAATTCTTCCCAGAGTGGCCAGTTAAAAATATTTTCACAGTCTAACACATCTTCAGGTGACCTAGTCGAAGTGGCGGAACGAGAGAGTCGAACGAGGTATCGCACAGCGTTCATGTGCTCGTTAATCCACTGACTTGGTCTAAGGTTTTATGAGACAGGATGAACCAAATTTCAAAATAATTTCACCGTTTTGAATGTAGTTAAGCTTCGGACTAGAAATTTCCCATTACTTTGTAAACTTGACCGCAAATACCATTTTCACCACAGCTACAGCGCTGTCGCAAGCAAACCGTCGCTTCGTTTCAGAAGGTCGATTCACTTTCTGTGATTGGTTAAACAAAATGACGTGTGAATCGCGAGGTGTGGAGAATCTACGATTCGATGACAAACATAGCGGGCAATTTCTTCCTTCGTAATTTAACCAAAGAAAAAATTTGCAAAACATTTAATTTTTGGTTTATCGTGAACTAAAAAAACTGTCAGAACAAGAGCGGTAGGCGTGTATTCAGAGCATCTCTCTCTCTCTCTCTCTCTCTCTCTCTCTCTCTCTCTCTCTCTCTCTCTCTCTCTCTCTCTCAACTAACACTTGTGATTTCTGGTATGAATGAATTAATATGCAAAACCTAAAAAAGGTAAAAATAATAAAGAAAATTTGTCAACTATTTTCCCAAAGAAGTACAAATACACTTGCCTCGATCCAAGCCCACTCATAATAAATATCCACAATAATATGAATACAATCTTCCGTTGTACAACATTTAACCCCCAAATTTCGATACAACCAATTTTTTTTTTTTTACATTTATTAGTAAGCTCTGGCTTGCTGGCTCAGCAACAAATAACTTTCAAAACCATGAGAAGTTAAGTGAGAGGAACAATGTCTACAAGGTCTAAATAATAAGTCAGTAGTGCATGAATGGGTGGGGCAGGGGTTCTGAACCTTCAACTGATTGTACTTTTTTCTTCTGGTTCTACCCCTTACGTAGCAGTATCTACTTATGTCTTAACTTTGTTGCAGAGTCTAACAAATCACAACTTATCATTGTTCTTACCACCTTGGGAATGC
>JAEMWC010000317.1:165000-185000 GCA_016490735.1 Pachyseris speciosa
AGAGCTGCATACTATCAAGGCATGCAAAGGACAATAAATTATTTTTTATTGTAAGACCTTGAGGCCACATTTGTTTGAATTCTTAGATGGGGTTTTGTTGTCCACGGTGGAATTGATGGGTATTGACGCCAGATTACATACATCCGATGTAATTGTGACAACAAAGCTCAGACAGTTCTTAAACTTTTCCTTGATGCGGTAGAAGTTTTTGGATTGCCTTCCAGAGTTCGTGGTGACAAAGGAGTAGAAAATGTCGACATTGCTTGGTTTATGTTCACTCATCCCCTAAGAGGCCCTGGTAGAGGCAGCTTCATTGCCGGAAGGAGCTGCCATAACCAACGAATAGAATGACTCTGGCGAGACGTTTTCAGTGGATGTCTCTATATATTTTACAGCCTCTTTCAGTACATGGAAAACGAGGGGCTACTTGACATCCCTTACCAATTCTACATATATGTCACATACATATTACATACCCTCTGTTTCCATACATATATGTCACAGATATGTACATACATGTGACATATATGTCATGGGGCACCACTATTTCTACATATAGGTGACATGTATGTCAAAGTGGATTATGGATGAGTTACATATATGTGACATAACTGTGAGTTCTCATATATTTCTACATATATGTGACATATATGTCAAACTGAATCACAGGTGAGTTACAACCTTTCCTCATGTGACATATATGTTGCTGGTAAAAATTAAATTCAGGTAAAAATTCTAACCTTGGCTGAATCTCAATTGTCTTTATCTCCTAGTTCCAATAATTATGAATAATTAGGGATAAGAGACAAAGGAAATTGATTTTCAACCTAGGTTAATCTTTTCCCTGAATTTTATTTCTACCTGCAACATATATATATAGTGTATGTTTGAAAATATAAAACTGAATAACAAAAAAATTTCTAATATACATTTTAGTATTATAGATGGAAAATAAGCACCAAGCACCATTACATTTAAAACCCATTTTTATTAGTAATTTAGCCATATAAATGTGTAATTATAGTGCAATGCAATAAATGGTTAATTATATAATTACATTAATTAATAAAATCAAATTGTAATTTGAAAACATATTTCTCCCAACCTTTCTCAAAATTGCTTCTGCACAGAAAAGTTTAAGTTCCTTAGGGATCAGGTAGTGGCTCTTTTTTTAGAAAGTAAAATTCTTGCAATGTCTATTTCATAATGGGAAAATTCATTCTTCCAATCGATAAATTTTAAAACCTCATTCCCAGGCCCTAACTTGTTTAGAACATGGCCAATTACATTCATTCTTAGAAAATCAACGAAATCCATAAAATCAAATAAACCACATTGTAAACACAAAAATATGTACAAGCTAAATGAAACTTAGCTTGCTTGCTATCACATGGCAGTCTGGAGTACCAAATGCCATCACCAAAAGGGATGACTTTTCCTATATACATACAGTGCTTGACAATCTGTTCATTGTTCACATCCTAGCTGGTCCATTAAATGACCTTTTTGTTATTTCAGAGTGGCAAGTAAAAAAAGACATCCAGAAATTAGGAATAACACTGACCAAAAAACAGGAAAAGAAAGAGAATTGCCACTACAAAATAAATTATGGTTAACAATAGGAAATGTTCTTTGAGTTCTGTTGTCTTAATATTCCCAACAGCAACTCTTATGCAATCTAATGCTAAATATCTAACTAAAGTAAAAAAAAAAAAAGAGTTACCATTAAGTAGCAAAGGAAACTTGCAATATCCCTATGGCTAAATGGCATGCAATCTGCATCTGCATTCATGCAGTTACTTGGTTTTGTAGAGAACTAAGGTTTTCTTTTTCTGCCAAATCAGCATCATTTTTATCTGAGTGTTTTCAAATGGAGAAATTAATCTGTCGAGGTTTAAATGTGAAGTGAACAAAAGGTAATAGCTTTCAAGGAAATAATTTTTAACTCAGAATTTCACTGACAAAGTTTGTTTATAAATTCTTACATTTGACTGAAATCCCCCATTTTATTATATTTATTTGATTGTGTTCCCTCCAGGAGAAAATTAAAGTTTGATGACTCTTTTTTAAAGGCAAGATGACAAGGCCTTTCCTATCAGTTTGTGCTGCTTGTCTGTCAACAGTTTTGTCTTTTTTCCTATTTTCTCCAGGCTTTACAATGTACATTGATGAATTTCATTCGGCCTAGGCAATGCCACGCAAGCATTATAAAAGTACTGAGGGCATCTGGTGTTAGATTTTTGTGTAGACAATTTTTGGCGATAAGAATTCAATGTCAAATATTTCAATGTGCCTATTTGCACTAAGTATAGCTCTAAAAATACTAGGAAAACAATAGGAAATAAAAAAGGAAGCAAACCAAACAACAGGAAGAAATAGGAACCCGACACTCTGCTATTTCAATCACTTTCAGTGTAGTTAGGAAAGTGGCTCACGAAGACATAATCAGCATCACTGAAATCCATGAACACACATTTGTGTAAGATCTTCTTGATTGGAATTACACAAATGTCTTCATCTCTGAAAAAAAAAACAAATGCATTACATGTATTACTGCTTATACATAAAATAACAGTTAACGCCGACATGTATCCAACTATGACAGGTTGTCCAAAGCAAGGATGCCACTATCGACTACTTGGTTACTACTATCTGCTGGATAGCATACATTTAGTTTGTTAACAATGTATTCACTGCCATTTTAGGAGCTCTATCTCTTCTAGCCCTGATGGTTCAGTGTGGCTAAAATCTTTGTGATGTAATAAAATTTAAGTGATGTTTTTACATTTCATTCACTGATTCTGTATAAAACTTTTTACATACCTTCGCTTGTGCATCACTTCAATTTGCTTCTCTATTCCTTGAATTCCAGCATTTATGAATAACTGGAAATTTTCTAGAGGCTGCAATTTGGCTACTACAGCAAAGTACTGCTCCCTGTTGCACTTGCACAAGCCAACACAAGCATTCTGGCAAATTGGTGTGTACTTCAGGAATTTCTCTATTTGTCCACATGCTCTTCTGTTGTGAGGGTCTTCAAAAGTAACTGTGAAACTGTTTCTTTTGAAGACACGGCCATAAGACTTCGAGTGGAACACTTCACCATGAATTAGTACCCTTTTAAAACTCTGACACCATCCCCAAGACTGCTCCCCAGTGCATTCTTTAATTAGATGTTTAACATTTTCCCCAAAAGCAGTATCGGAAAGGGCACCAAGTAAGTATACTCCATCCTCAAGCTTTGTAGATCTGGAAAAAAATACAAAAGGACTCAATAATTATTGATGCAACAATAACCATGGACATGTACACTGTGAAGCATCAGTGTTCAGGTATACATAAGTTTGTGTTGGACAAGACTGGATTTTTGCAAGTTTGCTCTCAAGTACTATCGATTTTGTACCACGATGTGACTGAACCTACAGTATGGATGGCTGTTAACGGTAACCCAAAGGAAAAAATGTTTATCCCACTGAAATTTTTAAAATCATTCAAGTAGGACAACATGCAGTTTATGGAAGTGTGCAAATGTATCTAAGATACATACTTTTGTTCTTTTCCAAACTTCATTTTTCTGTACAGGTTGTAACTAGGTGAGTCTTTATCCAGTCTTCTTGCCAGTTCTGGTGCAACCTTGACTGCAGAAATTGAGGATGCAATCTTAATGGAAAAGAAAATCAAAAATTGTTTCATATTCTTTCTGTGCTCTTCCTTTCTTTCAAACAACAAGGACAACAATGATAATATGTAATGATTACAACTTTTTAGGCCAAAAATTCAAGGACTTTTCAAAGACTTTCAAGAACCATATTTAAAAATTCAAAGAGTTCTCGATTTTTCATAAACATTTACATGTATTTCCATATTTCCATCCAAGCACCTTTTTTTTGTAAAACCAATGCTTCAGGCATACAGGTTGTGAAGCTCTTAGTAACAAAAATTATCAACCAATACCATATTATTGAATGGCTCAGGGCAAACAAGTCCTCAGCACCGTTACACTACTCTTGCATTACATCCATGCTTTTCTTACAGGCAAAAAAGAATGCTTTGTTTGGATTCTTGGGGTCTTTTTGCAACCATAACTTGTACTCATTAAAATGACATTTGCCTGGCATTGTGAAACTCCAAATAAACCCCCAAAACAAAGGTAGAACCACAGAAAAAGGACAGCATTAAACCATGTGGAGTACATAGACATGTTCGGACTATTTAGACGGGACTGGGGATGACAAAAACTACACATTTTGATAGTGGTTATGATGTTACCATAGAACTGAAACATTTTACAGTTGTTACACTCATCACAAAGTTCCATGATATGTTCCACTGTGACATTTCCATGCCAACACAATGGGCTCCAGGCCCTCTCCATCCAAAGGATAAAATCAGAGTTTCCCTCCCCAAGAAGTGCTATTTGCTCTTGATGTTCATTCAGTGGGTGTGTGCGAATATGGACATTACACAGCACAAGTATAAGAAAGTCTGTTAAACTCTGGAGAAACAAATAAGGCATTTTTGATTTAGGAAAGTAGAGGTCTGATAATCAGTATGTTGCTATGGCAACATCGTAACCACTATCAAAATGTGTAGTTCTGGGAGCACATCAACCCTGCAAAATGTCAACCCCGTAGACTTAGTATTTGCACAGATATTCCATTTTTTGTGACTTTACATCATTTTGTGTCCACCTTGTGACATCACAAGTCCTGTAATTTGCATAAATCAAAATCTTGAATACCTCAGCAACCAAGAGTGCTATCACAATAAAATAAATGCCGTTATTCATCATTTTGAAAGCTCTTTCAAACAAAAGAATGAAAACTTTTGTGCCATATGCACTGTAAAAGTACTGATATGATAAAATCTTGCTCAGTGATAGTCAAGGAGTTTCAAGGTCCGAAAACCAATTTCAAATATTGTGAAAGCTTTGAAATTGGTCTCCTAAAATTCAAGGGGTTTCAAGACGCGTACAAACCATGTTACAAGGACAACAATAACAGTGATGATAATAATAATAATATTATTACATACAAGTCATGTACATGTAAATCAATTTTTAATGAGGGTCACCTGCATATCTATGTTCTGTGTTCCATGGAACTGTGAGGTTAACTCGCCATTAGCATCTTCAAACTCAAATGCAGATTGTGCCCACAATGGTCCATGATTAAGAACTGAATTATTTATGTGTAGCAGATTATGAACATTCATGGACATATGACGTTCATCTAAAAAGCAATGCATACAATTACATCAGTTTCCATTATTGAAATTTTGTACTGGTAATACATGTAGTTATTGTCACAGGCAGGCCAAGTTATGTGTCACATGTAATAAAGTCACACGTAATAAAGTTCTTTGATAATTAAAAAAATTTATGGTCATAAACATATTTCCTAACAAAGCTACTGTACTTGTAGACTTATTATAAAAATTAATGCAAACCAACACAAATTGACATTAATATTGTATCATATATGTAATAGTACGAAAAGGTGTTTAGTGGTTTCTATTACTTTAGATCTCAGTAAAGTGGGGGCTGCAGATTTGCAGGTTTGGGACAAAGCAGCTGAAAACTTTACCATAAAGGGCATCAAACAGCATGACAAATTTTCCAATCAAGTTTCCACTCAGATTAAGATCTTCGGGACATATTGCCTCCTGGTTTACCAGCCAAACACCAAATGCAAGGAGCATGAAATGGTGGAGATAAACATCTGGTAAAATGCCAATCAGGCAAGGAATGCTATAGTGGAATAGCCAGTTTCTGTACTCAGTTGCTGTGAAAACAATGAAAAGGTTATTGCAGGGATATTGTCTATAAAACACCATTCAGCGTAGATACATTAATAACAGATGATGTCAAAATTTTCATCTTAGTTTTTTCTTTTTAGCTCATGCATGATGTGGTCATGCCATGAGGTATAGGTGGCAGTCTTATGGAACTCACTCACTCGATTCTTATTAATTTATTCATTAAACTTGGATTACACATTTTTCCTGTCCCTCCCCTGGTATGTACCAGTATTGTAGTTGGAATTAGGTATTCATTTACAGTCAAAACGCCTGAAGCGTTCCACCTAATAAATGATTAATGAATTCATTAATCGAGAGCTGCTTCGATTCTTGGCTTCAAATTTCGAAAAGTCAGCTGAACATTGTAATCATCCAACCGTAGCATCCATTAAAATATCGAATGTTGATTCCATAATGTCTGAAATGGTCCAGTACACTCCGCACTGTACATTCAGTTACCTTTAAATCTTGGGAAATTTCCCCTGTATGGTAACCTTGATTATAGAGATTTATTATCTTCTCTCTCATGGGAATGGAAAAGCTTTACCTGGTTGATATAGACCTCCCAACTCATTTCTGGCCGCCATTTTACCCTTATGTGACGTGCAAAATTTCCTTATTTGGATACACTTTGTCATTAGTCCAATCAACATTCAATATTCGAATGGACGCTACGGTTGGATGATTATAATGTTCAGTTGACTTTTCAAAATTTGAAGTCAAGAATCAAAGCGGCTCTTGAACGCATTAATCATTTTTTAGGCGGAACGCTTCAGGCGTTTTGACTGTAATTGTATAAACGAAAAAAAAACACAAACATAAATATATGTACATTTTCATGAAAACAACTTCTGCATACATTAAAAGACATTTCTAGAAAACAAGTCAAAAGAAAATTAATTGTTTTGGTTGACATGAGCAAGATTAGTACTTTTCACTAGACACTGTAACAGACACATGTTCATAAGGTACAAGTATAGACTGTATAACTGGAATGTTTACTACACCTTTAAAATATTTGCGATGAGTTTCAATAGATCGAGGTGTTCTTGTGATATTCAGTGGTGGCTGGATGCTGCACAGGTGCTCATCAATGATGCAAACACGATCTCCGCAAAACCAGGGTTTATCCTTGTTTTTGGTATCTAGCCAAAGGGCCATGAGTTGCTTCGTGACTCCCAAGAGAACACCATGCATGTAATCTAAACAAACACCTTTGCTGATATCAAAGTGTTTCAGGCTTGCAAACTGACAAACACCTTTCATACCATTCACCTTTAAGACAGAAAGAGAAATCCCATACGCACACTGTCAAAAAAGTCATAATGCCATACATGTTTGCCTGTGGGTTTGTAATGCATGCAGTTTGTGTTCGGTTGTTTATTTCAAATCAATGTAAACCTTTACTAACTGCCCATATTTGTTGATGTTAGAACTCCAGTGTGCATTCCCTTTGTAATTACATTCCAACTGAGTACATGCATGTATAGTGAAATACTTTTGACTCAAGAAAAAAGAAAGAGAATGGACAATTTATCTTTCAAAGCTGTACATGTAACCCTCGTATAGCAATAATTATGTTGAAGGGTACATGGCTAGGGGACCTTAGTTAAAATGCAACTTCAGTTACAAGTATTTCATTTTGGTAGCCTTGATAGAGTAATACTGTATAGCACTGCTTCTAACAGTCATAATAACATAGCAAACCTACTGGTTTTCCTCCTGATTCACCTTGAAGGAACTGTAAGCCATCTGCTAACATACTTTGACTGGTACGTTCTCTGGCAAGACCATTTGAGGATTCAAAGTTGAAAGGAAAGACCGTAACTCTTCCCCTGTGGCCATCTTGTTCATTGGATTTACAAGAGGTCCCCAGAACCATGCAGTAACAGCAGCTACAAAAGCCATTAAATTGCAACATTTCTAAAAAGCTGGATCTTGCTGGAAGATCAAGAACTGAGCCAAGAAGAAATACTTTACTGTTGATTCTTCCTTTATCTGGAATTTCCATTTCAAGTCCTATCCATGAACAAAACAAAGTTATAATAATATTGAGTTTTGAGTGAAAGTAAAAAGCACTTCTATTCACTCACATTTTCATCAGAGATATGGCCTTGAACTACACTCATGTTGATCACTGCTTAAGGAGGGGAAATAATAATTATTGAAGGTCCTTGAACTTATAACCTTCAAGTGTATTTGCAAAACTCATCTGCTGGCAAACAGCTCAATCAACATTAACAATTATTTTAAGTTGCCCACTGGTGACAATTCTAGAATTCTGGTCTGCTTTGTAGCAGTGGTGACTAGGGAGGGGAATTCTGTAACTAGGGGCCTACCTAGGTTTTATGCAGCTAAATATTTGCATTTGTAGTTTGTAAAAATAGTGTTGCACATCATTTTGATAAGAACTTCATTTTTGTGTTTGGTATTATACATAAGATCACATACTTTTTAGCATTATTTTATATCACCTGTTGTTTCTAGTGCTTCTAATGAAGTTTTGAAGGGCTTTAGAAAGGTAGACATAACTGGTTTTTTATCACTGAACCAGAGACCACCCAACACCATGTTCTCTAAGCGCCTCCTAAAAAAATGATAATAAATATATATATATATATATATATATATATATATATATATATATATATATATATATATATATATATAAATAGTAATGACATGTGTATAATATTATACTAAGTAATAGTGTTCAAGTAATGTATACAATTAATAATAATTTTGGAAGATAGTAGCTGGA
This sequence comes from Pachyseris speciosa, assembly GCA_016490735.1. Classification (NCBI taxonomy): domain Eukaryota; kingdom Metazoa; phylum Cnidaria; class Anthozoa; order Scleractinia; family Pachyseridae; genus Pachyseris; species Pachyseris speciosa. The sequence continues at coordinate 173,561 of JAEMWC010000317.1, forward strand.
AAAAGTGATAATGAACCAGCGCATCCTGTACAGTTCTTTGCTTACTATGCCTTTCATTCCAGAACAAGTTCATCCTATCTCTGTTTATTTTTCTGTATCTCTTCACATATACCAGGACCAAAGTTCATTTCTGTACAAGTCACTCTGGAATGAGTTTATTCAGGTTTTCAATCCGAAATTAATTTTTTAAACTGAGATGAAACCACAAAAGTCTTGTCTTGGAAGGGTTGGTGTATGCATATGTACAATAACACATCCTGCAAAACTTGCACTATCTTTTTTTTTATCTTGCTAGAAAGCCACACATGCAAGAACACCTCCAGTCGATTTTGTCATGCAAATGCAGTATGAACTTCATTAAGGAACAAAACTCATTCAAAAAGGAAACTCATTCTGGTATCATGTGAACAGCCCTTTATAGATTGTTGAAAGTAAGTATTATTGTATCTTGATTATCAAATTATACAGTACCTTTTACTTGGAGGCAATTCATTAATTTGAAAGTACACAGGCCACACACTTGATCCTGATGACTTGAACACTGACACGCCATCAGTATTAAACTTTAATGAGAAATTCTCTGGCTGTGAAAGAGGACCACTGTCTTTGAAGAGTTGTTGGTAAAGATGGCCATCATACACGTCATGAATGTTAGCAGCTGAGTCTTTCTTACGCTGAAAGCGGTATTTCATGTCTTCAAGGAATTCCTTCTCTAAACAAATATACAAATCACATCATACCATCAACTATTGGTTCTGTCATTGTTCACGCTGTAAGTGGCCAATATTATATTGAGTGGTGAGCATGATATTATACATTATTATTCAACACATTGTGACAATGCCCAGATATGGTCATGCCACTCTCAATATTCACCATGCATGTTCAACAGATATCCTTGGATATAGGTAATTTTCATGTATGGCAGAGAAATATGGACTCTTTTCCAGCTTTTCTGCAACAAACTCAGTAAATTGTACTTTGTCATCAATGTGCTCAGATTTTAGCCACCTCCGCCTAAGGCTTCACCTGCTAGGTATCAGTTGATATTGAACACTATTTTGTAGGATAATTGTGAAATATTTGGCCATGCACTTATTAATGAAGACTGAGAGATACAATATAGTAAACTAATCCGTGTTCCAGATAAAATGGTGGTCTCGGGTCAAAAACCCTACAAGGTCAGCTACATGACCCAACAAATAAATAGAAAATTTATAATGGTTTGGTGGGAGCACTGGAAATTTGACCCGATGGAATTCCTTGTTGACATCCTGTCTTAAAATCTTGTCTGGAACCCTACTGATTCTTCTGAAACCACTAATAAAAAATAAATGTAAATCAATAAAATGAATGAAATTGCATATTTGGCATGCGTGAGGGTTGATTAATACTAACAAACAAGCAAACAATCAACATTTCACAAAATTATGAAATAAAATTATATTCCATATTCCCGTTGGTTACATTATGCTCTATGACAATTAAGTGCTGCACTTACTTTCCACTAATTCTTTTAGTTGACTTTCGATGGAAAGGATGACAAAATGTGGTTGCTTCTTCGAATCACTCACATCCTTCTCACATATGGGGCAGACAGCAGGCGTATGGCCAACAACATCAAGATACTCAAAACAAAACTTACAATAGAAGTGCTTCGTTATGGGAAGTTGCAAGTCTGCAAAGTACCTTTTTAATTCATTTAATGACCGGACACACTTGTTTTCTGGCCCGGGAATGCAGTGTAAGTTAATCAAAGAAATTATGTCTTGAAGGCAACTTCCGTTAAGGTTATGAGAAACTGCCAAAGTAAGGATGAGTAGAACACTCTCCGACAGTTTAAGTTGCGAGCCAGGGTACACATCAGGGTCATTATCCGTTGCCTTATTCGTTTCAATGTAGTTGTTGCCACAAACAGCATTGTCGAGCTCCCCGTAATCATCAATATCCGAAAAGCTGTCGCAACAATTGCTTTCATTAATGTCGCCTTCAGAGACACCATCCGAGTTCGCGTTTACACTAAGATCATCATCATTATCGCTGTTGTTTCCAGGTGAGGAAAATTCGTGATGAGAGAAAGGTAAAGTACCAGATTCGTGAACGTTCTGTGTTGAAAATGCTTGATCGGCTTGTTGTGAATTATCCGGCGCGTCACTAGCGGACAGTACGTCGTTTTCTTCGCATTCCTCTAAACTTAGGTCATCTTCCTCCATGGTGCTATGGGGAGCTTGCTGACGATGTCGATAGAAAGTACTTTTGGGTTTTTGTAGAGATGCAATATCTCTTCGATGAGCGTTATAACGACCTCTTTTGCGCGGCCTGACAACGGTGGCTTGTTCCGCCATCTTGCAGCACCAACCTCGAGTACCACAATGCAGCAGGGTACCTTAGCACGTGATCGATTTGACCAAGAAAGAGCGGGAACTTCTTCGAACTTCGTTGAACAGGAAAGCCCTTGATCGAGCTAGCGCTTCTGGTTTTTTATTCTTGTCCACGCTGCCATCCACAATGAGAGAAACAAAGGCGCCTTCACGCTTCACTGAAGACCTTGGTAAGTCGACAGACTTTGCAATAGGCTTTTGTATTATGGACCAATATCAGCAGTATTGTTTTTTAACAATAGGCCAATTAAACGAACATTATGGCGGGATTTTATATTTCACGTCCGTGGGCATGTACTTATGTTGTTTGGGTTTTTTCTGAACACAAATCAAAATAAAACAAAAAACATGAGGTTATTGATGGCTCCAGACTATTTCTCATGCATTTTATTCTCTTTGTTAATGCCCCGGGCGATCTCGAATCTCTGTCGCGGCATGCTTCGACGCGGCATGCTTTTTCCATATTTGCTGCATGCTTTTCTTCCAAAGTTTCAATATATCATTTTCCTTTTTACCCTTATTAGTTCAATAAGACATCACTCAGGTAAAAATTGCAGGACCATGCAGTTGGCTTTTCGATTGCTTCAATTTGTTTGTTCTGTACTCGATCGATCTGTACCCTAGCCGATGTTCGCAGTGGCGTTTGATCAGATCTTAAAGTTCAACAGTCGACTCAAGATAGACAATTTATCCAAAACAAGCCCTCCGCGACGTCCGAATATGTTTCATAGAAAGAACGGCAGCAGATTTTGGTGGTGGTGGTGGTGTGGAGGGGGTGGGGGGTGGTATTTTGCTCTTCGTGTATTTTTGAACATTGAGCACTTAAAGGATGATTGAAACAATCCATTTAATTGTTTATTCATTTAACCTCTAGAATATATATTTCTTTATGGATTGAATATAATGTTATGTGAAATTAATAATAATTCTTCTGTGTATTTTTTTGGGGTGAGTAGAACACTACCTTGTTGTCTTCAAAGAAGATAATATCAGGAAAATTGTCAGCCAGAAGGAGTTGAGATGTGAGGAAGTAGCCAAGGGTGCTTCATGTGAAGCCTTGTGGAAGGATGCCAATCACACAGACTGGTATCCTGCATTCATCGTAGACATTGGAGGTATATATAATTACATGCAGTCTTTTCCTTTAGGCTGTGTGAATTTTTGGCATGCATGATTGTGACAGTGATTTGAGCTTATATATATTGCAGCTATATTGAATATTATACAACAAAAAAGCTTTGCTTTGCCATTTGTCCTTCTTTGTACCCTTAGGGCTATTTGCTCGTTAAGATTTTTCTACAGCATTTGTACATGTAATATCAGTGCTTTCTTCAGTGACTCTTTGTATGATCAAACCTACAGATGTTGAATATTTGAAAGGTGTTGAACTCAACAACAACAAGTCAAAATGATTGTGACTGTGATTTGTGCTTACTGGACATATATTGAATATTGCAGAACAAAAAAGCTTTGCTTTGCCATTTGCCCTTCTTTGTGCCCTTAGGGCTATCTGCTAATTAAGGTTTTTCTACAGCATTTGTACATGTAATTAATGTCAGTACTTTGTTCAGTAACTCTTTGTATGATTAAACCTATACAGATGTTGAATATTTGAAAAGTGTTCAACTCAACAACAAGTCAAAAGTCAAAAACAAGAATTTGCAAGCCTCCAGAAAAAAATCATTTGCCAACAAATCAAGTACCAAGGGAGCTAAGGAAACGAAAAGTCAAGGTACATTGTAAAACTTGACCAATTTTTAACATGTGATTAGCATTGCTATTATGGTAACAGATTTATATACCGCATATATCGCTATATAGTTTCATGGCAGTCTACAATTCTATGGGGTGAGATCAGACGTCAGCCTACAATCAAACTCTGACTCCCAGATGACCACTTTGGCTGTTTCTCCTATAGCGGTATCCACCTCATACTGGAAACAATTTTAATCAGAAGTAAAATGTCTGTCAACACTTACTATTAACTCTAAAATCATAGGTGCTAAAGAGGTGCCTTGTGAAAATGAAAGTGATGAAGAAGAGGAACAGGAAAGGATTAGAAATGAAAGCAGCAGAAAGCCAAGATAAAAGAGGCAAAAGCAAAAAAAGCTGCCAGTGTCAAAGCTACAAAAGAGGCATTGCTCAAAAAAAGACTGCAGCAAGCCAAGGCATTCAAGGGGTATATGTCTAATTCCTCCCAGCAAGAACGTTCAAATGATAAAAGGGCAAAAGAAGTCAATTCACCAGCCTCAACTACTGTCTCCGACATACCTGTGACCACCAGGGAAACTAAAAAGAGGAAAAAGCCAGGTAAGGCTAAATAGATTTACCAGATATTCAACAAATTACATTTTTTACTGAGAATGAGAAAAATAATTTTACAATGTTTGGCATTTTTTTTAAAACCAGTTTTCTACTGTTTTGTGTCCAAAGCATTTTGATAATATCAAAGTAAGTGATCAGAAATAAATGAACAAATTTGAGGAGGCACTGCTGTTCCAGAAAATGAAGCAATCAGTAGAAATGTTATGATTTTACTGTTTCTAATTAACTCAGTCCAACAGGTACATTCTGAAATTGACAGTGACGATGAGAGTAATGCAGAAAAATCTGTAAATACAAAAAAGTGCCAGATGTCAAAAAGAAGAAGACTGGAGGAGGTGCTTGATGATGTGTCAGACAAAGACAGCACATGTAGTCTGACCATGGAGCAAGATGACTACATGTGCATCAATTCTGATTCCGAAGATGATGATATGGCACCCGTTAACTCCTACAGCTCTCCACTGAAGGAACTTTTTCAAAAGAGTATGTGTATGCAGTTCCATTCTCTAGATATATTAAAAGGCCACCCCCTATTAGGCGGTCAGTTACCAAAGTCACGTTGAGGGTTCTTCGATTGGATTTTTTTTCCTCTGTCAAGCAGCCAACCCCCATTAAGCGGCCACTATCCATTTCCCCCAAAGTTGGCTGCTTAATTGGGGTTGAACTGTATTTAATAAATTGTTGAGCCATGTGCACGTGCACTTTTGTGTGTCTTCATGTTCTGTGTATACATAGAACAAAATCATCCTTAATTCCATGGCCCAGGTGCTAAGATCTTCAATTTGTAGATCTAATATCATACAACAATGTCCCTCACTGTAGAAATGCTGATGGAGCAGATTGTCCTTCTTCCCAGTTGTTCTGCCCCAGTTGTTCAAAGAGCGGAACTCTATCCAGCGGATAAGTCGCTATCCAGCAGATAAAATTTATCAGTTGTGATACATTTTATCTACAGGATAGAGTCCACGCTTTGAACAACTGGGGCCCGAAGTTACATGTAGTTTGAAAAGGGAATTTAACCTACTCTTATGATTATTAATGTAGTGGGTCCTACATACTGTACATGTACTGTGGTGGAAGATCCTAGACATATGTAATGTATAACAAATTAAAGTAGTCCTCTAAAAGTTGAGTGTTCTTTGCAACCAGCTCACTGAAAGTAAACATATTGTTGTACACAGTGTGAAAATTGTTACATTTAATGTTGATCCAAAAAAAGTAAATGATTTATGATTATAATGTAACTTTATAGATGCCACTACAACTGGTCCACCTTTGGGAAGGAAGCCACAAAACAGTAACAACCAAAGCGGTGAGTATGCACTGCCTGTTACTTGGAAAATTGAAATTTAATTAGGATGATTGTGGTACTACCCCATATCAAAACCAGCTTTTGATTGATGACACCAATGTTTCACCAGTTGGACATCCCATCTAGGGCATAGTATAACCTTGAATTCCCAAAAAATGTGTCTCAGTGTAATGAATGGTGTCTTAAATCTGAAAAGTGGCCAGTAGACAGCTATCACAATATGGTCTGTTTGAAGTGGTACATGTAATTTATTATAAAGCTCTTTTCTAAACATAGGTTCATGTTCTGCAAGCACACCCTCAAGGAGCCAAGCTGTACCATTGCATCGCCATTTCCATTCACGAGGCTCAGAGGCAAAAAAAGGTGAAGTTTCATTAAACTGTTTTCAAATACTAGAACTTGCTGAAAGACTAGAACTCGTTGCAGAATTCTATATTATGCATAGTTTGAGCTTTGAAGCTTGCTATACAGTCTTGAAGAAAGTCCAACAAGTAAGTGGTATATTTTACCTTCTTGTATTGCTATGCATTAGGTTAAGATAATTAACTTTGCAATAAATCTTTCTACAGCTGTATATTCCACAGAGACATCATCTCAGTCTTGTGGTTGCCCGGAAAACATTCAACTACGAGAGGAGAATACCCAACTAAAACAAAAAGTAAAAGAGTTGCAACGAAAGTTAAGTGGTGAGTTGTTGTAGTTTACCTACACTTTTTTTTTCTTACAGAGCTGTGCTCTAGCAGATACCAGGTGCCAAGGCGACCTACTTTTTTCTTTTGGGCAACTTGTAAAACTTTGTGCCTAAGAGTTGTGTACCTTATTATTATTATCATAATTATTATTATTACTCATATATATATAACTATCAACGGATAAATTGAAGACTTCATCTGCTTTAAAAGTGCTCAATGGAAAAAGCAGAGCTGTGAATATAATATTCAATTGTGGAGTCGGACTAGTTCAAACACATTTATTTGCTACTCCGAGTTTCATGCTTCTCACAAAGCAATCATCAGGCAACTGACAACAATAAGCATGGTAATAACAGTAAGCATTGTTCCATATTTTCAAATTTTGTATATCTTTAAATGTAACCGTTATTGTTGTCAGTTGCCTGATGATTGCTTCGTGAGAAGCATGAAACTCGGAGTAGCAAATAAATGTGTTTGAACTAGTCCGGCTCCACAATTGATTATATATATATTTTTTGGGGGAGGGGGGGGAGAGGGGGGAAGAGGGGTGGGGGCAGCCTATCCTTCTAAGAGCAGAGCTTTGCCTTATTTCCACCTGACTCGATTAGCTCCCCTACATTCATTTGGACTATTGTAGTATATATACATGTAGCAAATTATAAATAAAGTTGTTGAGTATGGTTCGAGAACCTCAACCGTCAACATCTGCATATCAAAGGGAAAAATTCAGATTACTTAGTGCAGATTATTTAAGTGGACTTGAAAATCTCAAGATTCAGTAGCATATTTGATATTCAGTCAAACCTCGATTATCTGGACTTCTCGATTATCCTGACTATTTCTTCTGGTCCCAAATGTTTTCATTAACATTAACGACCCCTAGAAATGATCATTATGATTTATTTTTAATTTAGACATTGAAAGTTGTGGTTTGTTTTCCTTTCAAAGGGCAAAAGTTTTAGACCAAAGTTTTTGCATGAAGTTCGTTTGTACAATAAAGTGTGCGATCGCATTGAATACCAATTTTTTATTCACTTTTATTTTCTCCAGACCCGGGATGTCCAGATAATCAATGTTCAACTGTGTTTTCATATTGTTTTTTCTTTGCTTTAAGTCACTCTCACAAGAGATCAACAGTCTTAAAGCTAGTTATTATATGTCACTGTACTAAAAAAGATGAAAGGTGTTTTCATCTACATGTACCTCTGGATATTAGAGAACATTATTGTCTTTACCCATGATCAGCCCTCATGTACTCTGTAAGACAGTCTAAAATTCTTTTTTTTTTAATGTATTTCAGTGCAGTCGAGCATTGATGACGCTGATGACAAACCCCTTGCTGGAGTGATTTCTCCAATTTCAGCAGCGAAACATAAGGTATATATATATATATATATATATATATATATATATATATATATATATATATATATATATATATATAATTATATATGTACAGTGTACTTGCTAGTACAAAATAATTTTCCTTCCTGCCTGTGAGAGGAGAAAATCAGATATATTTATTAAGGTCTTGTCACATTTTCAGACCCACATCTTATTCTAATTAGAACTTTGTTTTCTCACTTAGATGGAAGAAATGGTCATTGGTAGTGGGGTATATTGGTACCCTTCTCAACGTCTTAATGCACTGGCAGAAGGAAAGACAATAGGAACCATGACAGCATATTTGTTAGATGTCATGTTTACAAAAGATACCTTGAGCATTTCAAACTTGAAAGGAGGAGGGCACTGTGGGTATAACCAGCTCTGCCCAAAAACAGTTAATGCTATAACAGGTACATGTTTGAAAAAAAAAATAGAATTAATCCAAGTAAGCAAGGTTTATTATACCCATACAATGTATAAAGTGGATCACTCTCAGAAGGTTACATTAATCCTTCTCCTTTTGCAAGACTGTGTTATGAGATGTTTGGGAAATAACTGATACTTAAAAAGTCACTGTGTATGTAACCAAATGAAAAAGTTTAAGTGCATCAGTTACCTCAAATGCAACTTTTTTGCCCCAAACTAATTAACTTACGTTTGCCTTTACTTCACAGCATTTGTCCAGTCCCAATTTCAGGACTCGAAAGTCTCAATTGTGAGAAAGGTGATGCAGGACAAATGTACAGCATCACGAAGGGGTATTTCAAAGAAAACTAAAGAAAACTAAATTAAGTTCTGATATATTTTTGAACTTTACAGTACCAGCAATTAATAGATACAAGTTAAATATACTTCAATATAATTTACGTGAAGATTTTTCTTGACACTGCAATGCAATGACTTTAGTAGGGGAAAAATGGAAGAAATTTTAAGATATAATTAGCTCATATGAAGGCAGTCATGCTTGCAGGTAGAAAGTGAAATTTTGCATATTGATTAGCGTCAAGGTCACTGGAATATACAGTTGCGATGTTGTAACATTTGTCAAACATCTGTGCCTCGGTGTGAATGGTCAGAAACATAAGATGGATTCTGATTATTTTGTTTTGAGCTTGTAATGTTATTGGCCAAAAAATGTCAAGTGACCCTAGCAGAAGTCATTGCACTGTAGGAGCACCATGGTGAAGGGTGGGGGATTTTGATGTCAAGTGAATGATTTGTAGTATTGCAAGAATGAATTTTATTGTGCTTGTTTTGTTGAAAATCATCACAAAGTCTTGATGTAAGCTACATGATGATTTAATGCCATAAGAATAATACACATGAATTGACTGGAAAGTATTCAGTTGCCATAAATTGACCTTATTACATCTAGTTTTCAAAGATGTTGGATCCCAGGTATGAGTTTTAAAGTTTTGCATCATGTATTTTTTATGATTTTATATACCAGCCTACATGTATATGCTTTAAATTTTATACGAATATTACACTCTATATAAGTAAATTTGTTGTGGCAGGGAGTTCATTTGACATAGTAGACGTTCATGGCTAATTTCGTATAGCTTTTAACTGTAAGCATCCCTTTGCTATATAATTGTTCTAACTGAGACAGATATACATGTATGAAGAACAAGATTTTAGTTTGTATTATATGCAGCTTTATACACACAAATGGAATTCTATAATTATGGTTGCCTGGATGTATACTTGACAAATTACATTTGGAATTAAACTGCATTAATTTTAACATTCTGTATATTAATTGGGTCAACTATAACTATTATATGTCGTAGTAGAGCTCAACTCTCTCTTAACCCTTTCATCACCAAGAGGCCTCCCTTTGATGAGTAAAATGGTTTGGCGTTAGCCAGAGTAAGATCTATAAAGCCCCCCTTGATGGTGAAAGGGTTAAGGAGAAAGTTTTTAACCCTTTCACCACCAAGAGGCCTCCCTTTGACGAGTAAAATCGCCTGGTGTTAGCCATGCAGAGTAAAATCCCCCCCCCCCTCCCTTGGGGGTGAAAGGGTTAACAACCACTAGCTCTCTTTAGTGACCACTTAAATTTCTAAAAACTGTTTTTGTCTGTCAGTCACATACTATTTCAAAAACTCTCTCGAGCGACCATTGCTCAAATTTCTCAAGCAACCGCGACCACTATCTTTTGAGGCTGGAAATTTGACAATTCTCTGGTTTTCTATTTCCAATGTGACCATCCACCAGATTGTGTGAAATCATTGCGGCACTCATAATTATGTCGCCAAAATCAGATTTACAGAGGAAAACAGCTAGAACACATTTTGAAGAGCAAACATGTTAAGAATGAACAGGTGAGTAAGCATGCATTGTACTTTATTGACTGATTTAGAATGTGAATGCATTTTTCCTGTTCACGTCAATTCAATTGGTGAGACAAGATTGAAATAGTAATTTGTGGATCCAATCTTTTGGGAGGTGATTGTATGTAAAATATGTTTCACATATATTTCACATAACTTCTACATAATGTCAAAACATACATGTCACATATATGTCAAACATATATGTGACATATATGCAAACATGCTGCAAAGGGGTCCCAAATACCTACATCTGAAATATATGTGGCATACATGTGACATACATGTGACATACATGTGACATATATGCCACATACATGTGACATATGTGTGGCATATATATGTAACAGTTATATGTCACATATATGCACATTTGGTAAGGGATAGGAAATGATGTTCATTTGTTTGCACTTAGATATGTTTAAAGAGAGGATCAACAGTACTCTAAAGGTTTTTGCTGAGGGGTGGAATCATCATTGTCAACCGAGGGCAATATGTCTCCAGCTCAGCTTTGGGTTTGGGGTCTTCGTCAACAACTGATTGATTTGCATTTGGAACAGGTAAATTGTGATATTGTGGTAAAGTTGCAAATTCTTATTTCAGTTATCCCGAGTATACACAAGGCTGTCCAAGCAATTCTCAAAAAATAACTGTCATCTCCAATAATATTGTAATTTATCAACATGCAACAAGATGAAGAACAATAGCAACATGTTAAAAAATAATGTTCATAACTTAGATGTCGGGCTCTTTAAAACTTAACAAAAAATGACAAATGTAACAGGTGTATTGTACTACTGTACGGCTAGAGATCACTAGGTCGTTCTTGTCATAAAACAGATGTGTTATCAACTAATGAAGGGGTGCCTGGAATAACACCTTAACTGACTTCTGAAAAACTTTAACATTTCTATATGCTTTTGAATGAAAAAGAGAATTGGACATTAGATAGTGGGTCAATTGGGGGTATTATTCCACAAACCCCTTCATTATCTATGACTTGTTTAT
>JAEMWC010000317.1:192500-225000 GCA_016490735.1 Pachyseris speciosa
TCTCGTACGATCCATCGAACTTTGTGCTAGTAAGCTTCGGTAGTTTTGCAGATACCATTTTCTTCGCATTTTGCTCCTGCTGACTGGCTTCTATGGCCTTTTGAAACTTCATCTGCTGATCCAACAACTCACGTTCTTGGCTCATCCGCTCCTCGTGTTTCGCCTTTGCGAGCGCAAATTCCTTCTTATCGGATTCCATCTTGTCCACCAAACGCTTTTCTTCTTCCATTTTTTCGACCAGCTGTCTTAATGCTAAGAAATCCATCAAACTCCTTCGTCCTTTGTTCGGTGGTAAAACAATAGGAGGCTGTGGTTTGGAGAAAAGATGTAATATGTCATATTTGACTATATTAGTTAAGGTTCTGTTACACCTTGAAAGTTCGTATTGTTTGAGAAGTAGATTGTCAGTGAAGGTTCTGTTTCGCTGTGGTTTTTGTGGTTTTAAAAAAATTAACTAGTGGAGGACTCGTGATAGTAAATGAAGGACAATTAGAGTTTGAGTTGTAAGGTGGTGTAGAAAATGGGAAAAAAAAATTTTTGAGCTTTTTGATAGGATATGAGATAATAATGTTACCTTTCTCAAGGTATATTTACATTCCCGTAGAGGAACCCTTATTAAGGGTTCTCTACGGGTACTTTTTCGGGTGTTGCCGCTCGTCTGTAAAAGAGAGACAATTGTTGTTATTTATAGTGCTAAATCTGTTTGCGTACAAAATCAAAATGAAGAATGTAAACATAAATGCCATCCAAATATTTTGTCAGATAACGATAACTTTTGAAACGAAATCATAAATTTATGCTTTGAAAAAAAAAAAAGAAATTGTTTACCTTGTCTCCTGAATTGGAGGGCTCGGGGGTGGATCCATTAGGTGTCTTGAGAACAAGGTGATTGCGAGAAAAGTAGTGGCCGCAGCCAGAAAGGTGATCATCTGATAACAAAGAATATGGTGAAAGATGGTGATTGAACGGTTTGCAATTAGCAGTAACCTCTCTAGCTCAGAAGCACTTAGAAGCGTAAGTCAGACGGATTATGTAACTAATAAAGTTTTCTAGAAGTTTTTTTAAAATGCACTTTTTACTTTTTATTTTGTGTTTTATGTTGTCATGCCTTATTGTAAATTCGGAAACTTTGTACTAAGTATTTGTTCAGTGCTGCATTGATCGAGCTCGTTTACTGGTCAGATCAAATTCAGTCACGACACACAAGTGATGGAGTTAATGGCTATGGGGGAATCCCCAAAGCCGCTTTTAATAGAACAATAACAATGATAATAATTAACAATTAATTTCATAGCAGCTAACATGACCAGTAAAGGTGAGGGCAAACAAAACGCCACACGCATCATTAGAATAATGATGCAGCCCCACCCAAGGGAAATGCAGCACGGAACAAAAACCACGAAACGACCAGCCTTGCAATAGCAACAGGTCAAATACAAAGTGAAAAAATGACAACGGCAAGTAAGTCTAATGTGAAAACTGCTGCCCTTGCCTGTCAGTTCCACACCAGACAAAGATAATTAAAAGACATTCCATACCGGATAAATATAATTAAGGGTAACAAAAGAACCAAGTAAGAGATAACAAAAACACATGCAATCAAACTGCCGCCCTTGCTAGTCAGCTTGACACGTGCTAAATGGACGAGTTGGTTGAGGATAGGGATGGAAGGCGTATGTAACGCAAAAAGGCATTAGACTTCCAACGTCCCAAAGCTCGTATTTGCGCATCGGACATTCCTCTATCAGCCGCATGAGAAGCAGCGCCGATTCGAAAACTGTGCCCTTTGTAACGTGCTGGGTTGAGACCGCAACGCTTAATGGCCATGGTAAGCAGACCGCAAAAATATTGCCGGGTAACCGGAAGCCCACCCATAGTAAAGAGGGGACCCGGCGAATTACCTCGTCATAGTAAATAATCAAGCATAATTTGGACAGGACAAAAGGAGGATCCACGTTGTATAATCACAGACACGGGAGGCTGGTTGTAGCTGTGCTTAAAATTCCGGAATGTGATCTTAAGAGAAATAACACAGTTATCAGCATTAACAAGCTTAGCAAGGTTATTGATAGACAAAAAAGAATTGTTGTTAGGGGTTACCGTCATTTCGCCGACACACAGGAATGCATAGAAAGCACAAGAGCACATTGCCCAAAATAAGCACTGCTCGTAAGAGCTCAAAGAGAGATCCGATGTCAAAGCCAAAATTTTGTGGAGAATAGGGAGCGTAATAGGTAATCGACCGTCGACACTTGAGGCAAGCTTACCATAACCCTTGAGCATTTGAACAATAAAGAAAACTTTCATAGGATCAGGAAGGCCAAATAACTTATGCGAATAGCTGAGCGTGGAAATATAGGTATTGGCGGTGGAGGCAGCATAATGACGATCGAATAAATAGGCAATAAAAAGCGCTAAATGGGGCACTGAAATAGGAAGGGTGACGGGGCCCCCGGAAACGTTGTGTGGAAAAAATCGTAAAATAACTTGCAAGCCCGCTTGTAAATGGGCAAAGAGGAAGATTGAAGGCTTGACTTAAGTAACTGCGTGACTATGACGGCCAGTTCTGGGGCTGGAAAGGCAGAGGAATGTCCGTCGGCAATCGGTCCATAGAGGATGGCGCCAGGCATTGGAAAGACTGAACCTGTAAGCGAGATAAAGCGTCCGCTAAGCTATTGCGTGAACCGGGTACGTGCTTTGCTTTGAACAAAATGTTATTGCGCAAGCAAATCAAAACGAGTTGACGGACGAAAACCATTAATCTCTTATCTCGGCAAGACTGCTTATTTATGACGTGGACAAGAGCCTCATTATCGGTAAAAAATAAGATACATCGATTTCTCATCTCATGACCCCACAGGAACAGACTTAAAACAATAGGATAAAATTCTAGAATTGCAATATTTAAGTAAGCCCATTCATTTGGCCATCTCCCATAGCACAAATGATTGCCAAAAATAGCACCGAAACCCAAAGCACCAGACGCATCAGTAAATAAGTTTAAGTTGTGTGAGTTAAGCCATTTGTCTTGCAAAAAGAGAGATTTGCCATTAAATTGAGACAAGAAAGAAAGCCAAAGACGGAGGTCCGCTTTCGCTTCACTTGTCAGTCGAATAAGGTGATGAGCGGAACGTATGCTAATCGTCAAATCGATCAGACGCCTTAGAAACGCGCGACCGGGTGTAACTACTGCACAAGCGAAGTTAAGCAAACCAAGGAGAGATTGAAGTTCTTTTTAAGGTAACCTTTTTGCGCCGCAAAAACTGAGAAATTAACGTGGTGCATTTGTGAATTTTGTCTTGGGGCAATCTAGCCTCCATGGAGAGAGAATCAAGTTCAAAACCCGCAAAAGACAGGGTGGTCGATGGACCCACTCTTTTGTCTGGTGCCATGGGGATGCCCAAATAAGAACACAGTTAAAGAAATAAATGAAGAGACTTGGAGCAGGCCTCGTAAGAAGGCGCGATGATGAGAAAATCATCCAAAAGATGCAGAATAAAATTTAAGTTCAGCTTGTGACGGGCAATCCACTCAACTGCAGTGCTGAAGGTTTCAAAAGTGCGGCATGAATTAGAACAACCCATGGGCATACAACGATCGTAAAAATAAAGCCCATTCCATTTCATCCCAAGGTTGATCGGTATTATGCGAAATGCACTCTGGATGTCCGTTTTAGCAAGAAAACAACCGGGGCCAGCTTGCTTGATAAAAGCAATCGCATCATGAATATTGGCATATGAAACAGAACTGTATTCATGAGCGATACCATCATTAACCGACAACCCCCTAGGATATGATAAATGATGGATTAATCACCGGGTGTTTTCTTGGGAACGACTCCGAGAGGGGAAACACGAAAACAAGATAATGGAGGGGTTTCAAAAGGACCGACTATTCGACCAACCCTGATTTCTTTTTTAAGCTTGGCCTCAACAACACTGGGCCGCTGGAAAGCCGAAACTAAATTCTTAGAATCAACAGTAAGTAGATCCCCATCGAAATGAATAGAAAAACCCTCAGTAAAATCACGCTGCAAAAATTGAACAGTGGAAGGGATATACCCGTCAAGAAGAAATATTAATCTATCTACTCGAACTGGAGTTGGCAAACTTTGATTTGGCAGACAGGGGCTTTTTGTTTGGATTACTCGCTGGGGCACGAAAATTACAGCTAGGACCGACGTGGTCACCGCTGGACTTATAGCAAGTATGCTTAAAATTACAACCAGAGCAAGCTAAACCCCGATGGAATTTGAAAGAAAACCCATAAGGGATTGCGCGATCAACCCTCGGGCATGAAGCCAGTGTAGCCCCAGAGTATTTCACGGTAGAAAAATTAGTATGTGACCGCAGCCACAGCTCGCTATGAATCGTGCTCCAAGGGAGTGAAGAAACGTGAGATTGACGCAGAAAGCGAAAATTCTCGTCATAAAAGCGCCAATTTTGACCCCTGGCTGCCAGATCTCGAATAATTGAACCATACTTCATCAGAGCAGGTGATTCCGAGGGATATTTCATGGTGTAAACGCCGACAAACACATGGAAAGCGCTCAACCAGGATTCAAGGGAGGATATCTTCCGTGGTTTCTCAACGGGTTCCAAACAAAGAGAAGGGAGCTGACCGGAATCAGCACTGTTGACGGTCAACTGATAGCGACTCTGCCCAATTGGGTGAACGAGAAGAGAGCCAAAGTCAATCTACTCGTGATTCCAAATTTTGTTACGGGTCTTGTCAGACACTCGGGCATCAATAGAGAGACTCGCGGATACAAATGGATCAGTTGGCTCACCTGGTGGAACTACCGGTTGAGCTGCCAAAATTGAGGCGTGAATGGCACTCTCCACTGTAGGAAGAGAACTAACAGGTGAGGACGAAGGAACTGAAGAAGATGCGGCGGGTATCTCCATGACAGGAGTGTGTGAAGACAAAGGCGCCGAGGAAGAAACGGAGGTTCCTTGTTGAAGGTGTTGCGTTACCGCGTCAGCCAGGCGTGAAATAAGATCGTCAGCGAAGGGCTGATTGATGGAATTAACCACTCCATCAACGTTGGCGCCACCGCTTGGTCCCTCCCTTGGCTCATTCGCACGTGTCCGCTTGGGGGCAGCATGTTGGACTACCTCGCCACGAGGGCGTTTGTGCTGTAAGCGAGCGGATACACGAGGCATAGTCGAAAAACCTGAGAGGAAATGAGATACGGAGCAAGCAAAAAGGTACCAACAAAACAAAATGGGAGGGGGGGGGGGGGTGGGGGTGGCAACTAATACGTGAAGTAATGTAACAAAGGGATCAAGCTATGTCAGACGAAATTGTCGACGCAATTCGCAGCAAGTCCCAACGAAACAAAACGGGGTGGTGAGAGGCACACCCAAGCATAAACAAGGACGAAAGTTAAAACAAACCACACGTCCTACGAAGGCAAAACAGCCCTCCTTAAGCAAGGTAACATCAAAACTGCTGGCATTACGTAAAGATCGCACGATGTCAATATTTGAACCGTGCGCCCCCCAATCCCATGAAGATGTACTTAAGACTGCAATGTGAACTGTACTCTTCAAAGAGCAAGATAGAATGACAGATGAACGATAGCCAAATGGGTTAAAAGGGGTGGCCCGTACCAGGCACCCGATTGGGCGTTTCCAAGAGAATTTCCAAGATAAACCTTATACGGAATTATTACTTAAAGCTTGTTATATAAGAGCTAAAATAAACTATGTATATCTACATGTTACCTAATGTTTATCAAGATATGAGATAAGAAGCAACGTGACTTAAAACGTAAGGTATTGCATGTGAATCGGCACGCAACATAAAAGTCCTATTTGTGCCAAATATTTCATTTACGTCCAAAAAAATCAGTTTCTAAAGGTAAAATGTTCAATTAAACCGGCCAAATTGTGGCCCAAACCGGAATGCTAGTAACATGACAATTTGAAAACATACTGTTTTAGCTGCGTATCAATAAGTGCCCAAAAACTGAACCTGAAATTAAACATTCTATAACATTCGCCAACATCTTCACAGATCAAAAGCAGTGATGCTACGAGTCTCACGATCATGTTTTCGGCTAATGTTATGAATGAACAATCACAAAAAAATAAACAGAGAAGTTATTTCTTGAAAAATTTTATTCAAAAATTGAAAATTCAATCCTTAAAAGCAAGCAAAAACGGTTGGGCACATGGCAAAATTCAACACAAAATCCATCTTACATCGCGGCACATTTTGTAATTTTTTTAGTGCCAATGACAATATCTATAAAACGTCTGTGAAACAGACAAAATGTACCTGAAAAGTCTTCAAACCTCCTCCGCTGGCACCTCATTTTGCAACGGTTACACTGATCGTTGTCTAAAACAGGACAGTATAAATGCCTGCGGAGGAGGCTAAACTGAACCATGAAGAAACTATAATTTCAGGTTACTTACCTAAAGTTATTTTGAGCTTTGGATAACAGGCTATCGTTGTTATCCGAGACTGGAAGATTTTGCTGTTGAGAAGGATTACCAGACTGAGACTGAGAAGATTGTGAAGGGATCTGATCTATTCTAGATAAGGCGTCTCTAAGAATATCTTTCACGATGTTTACTTCATCCATCTTTTGAAGCACGGGTAACATGTGAGCTTGCGCAGTTCGCTTGTCCTGTCTTTGGTGTCCAGGTGATGAGTTCACTCGATGAATTGGTGAGATGAGACGAGGACGCGATGGCATGAATTTATGACGAGACGAGATGAACATTTTGTCCAGGATTTGACTGGATAGGATGTGAATCCAATTTCTGGCGAAGATTTTGACGAAAACACTCTTTAAGAAGAGATGCATCTTCTGTTCAGTGTAAAACATCCTTTGGATGTTTGTTGTCGATCATTATCGAGGAAGCAAAGAGTCGAATGAGTTGGTGAAGGTGAGAAAAATCCGTCGTTAACTCTCGAGCTCGCTTTTACGTCCATTTCATTTCAAAGAACGCACAAGTTTCATGAGCTTTAATTAATTCGGAAAAGTCACTGAGTATAATGCGTGACTTAAGGATTGCATTATATTTTATGTAATTGTCTGTTTGTCTTTATTAGAGCTATGTTGTGTTTAGTACCACTTTGTTTAGGCTTAGTCATAAATGTGTCTCCTTGAAATAATTTAAGTCTTGATCTTAAAGAATCACAAAACTTTGTAGTCTTTTTTAACTAGTGGTGGAACTTTAAATTGATGTTGATTGACCTCCTAATTCTCAAATTTGCATTTTGATGTAATAATAATAATAATAATAATAATAATAATATATCACATTTATATTGCGCATTTTCTATGCAATATTCAAATGCGCATTACAACACTGGCCGGGGGACTTTGCCAGACTGCTTATAACGCAGTTTACAATTAATGAAGTTGAGTTATGAGTGCCCCCGTAATGTCAATATCAAATTAAGACAGACACTAGGGGTGGTCACTGCCAGAGTTTTGTTACGTCCCTAGTGGTTCTTTTACGTCCCACAGAATCAGAGAATTATGAAGAGTTGTGAGACGGGGCCTACGGTTTATCGTCCTTATCCGAGAAGACTAGAAAGTCTAACCGTTTGTAGATGTCATTACAAAGGCAGCACTTTCTCCTCAATTATTTGAGATGTCTCAGTTTACCATTGATTCCCAGACATTCCCAGCAATTCCAAATGCGATTTCTGTTTAGTCTTAGAATTTTTGGGAATTCCTAGGAATTTCAAGTTATTCCCAACTGGATAAGTAAACATTCCCAGATATTCTAAGAAATTCCAGGCCGTTGGCTTTATCCTAATTTGCATGACTTGGAATTGTTTGGAATTCCTAGGAATTCCTAGGAATTCCAAGTTTTCTGGGAATCCATTTCGCAAGGGGTCTGTATGAGTGTCTTTTTCTGTGTCTCTGTGTAACTTTATGTGCTTTTCACCCGTATTCTCGAACCTTATATTTCAATACATCTTGTCTCAGGTTTACTCTTCACAACTTTTTTCAATCTCTGGCCGTAATTATTCTGTTGGCACCCTCAGTTTATGTTTTAGTCTGTGTCTTATATTTATGTACAAGTGGAGATCCCATGATTTTATGAGTCGCATATGTCTATGAGTCATGAGTCAATGAGTCAATGATCGGGTCAGCGGTTTTTCACAGAAATCCTTCTAAATCGCGGACATTTTTCCGTCACGTCCTTGTGCTTGGAGAAAAGCATAGCGGACAATAGTGAGGGAATGGTAAGTGAAACAATTTGCAATGATTTGGTCATCTAGAAACTGAAGTAGGAGTGCTGTTGATTCTGTTATCATTCAAGTGCGTTCTTCAGTGTTTTAGCGTGTTACATTGGACGTAAGGCTGGTTTACGCAGTGAGGTAAGCATATTAAAGCATAAAGAAAGCATAACCATAACGATATTTACACTTGTTACATAAGCATAGGAAAAGTGACATACGCAAGCGTAATGAGCTCCAGAACGTTTCCAAAATGGCGGATGAAGAGGAACTTCTCATGTTGCTGCTCCGAATAAGAAGAAAATTTCCAGATCAGAGTTTATAATAATATTCACAGAAAAATAATGTCCACTTACCACTACTAACACCAGCCGCTTCTGCAACATAATTCCAGCAAAGCCTTTACTTGTTTGCATCCTTTAAATTATCTGAGGATTATTCGTAGAGGCAGGAATATTTGCGAATTTCTCGTGTAGTGTAAAAGAGCAGTTTCAGCCGCTATGATAGTTGACAGAATTTGAATTTCGCCTGGCGCCAAAAACGGCTGTTTCATTGTGCTTGGGCTTATGCGTTTACACACTTGTTAATAATGTTAACGCGCGCAAAACAAGCATAAACATATTAAAGCATAAGCCGGAAAATGGAAAAGATTGCATTTCCTTATGGTTATGCTCATGCTTATGCTTATGCTTATGTCATTCCGGTTTACACTGTTTATGCTTATGCTTATGTCACTGTGTAAACCAGCCTAAACACACTTCTTGAAACAAAAGGTTAAGAATGTTAAGTATTTTGAATATTTGCATGTCTGTGACACTGGACACGCTTAGCATGTTGTGAGCTACCACCTAGCCTGTATAGCAAGCATTTTTATAGGGTTTTCTGCAGGGATGAGTTGTCCGCTTTTTGGCTGCACAAAGCTGAGGCAAGCTCAAAACAGAGGCAAAGGGGGACAAATGATGTTTTCTTCTTCCCCTTTTGCAACCCCCCTTTCTGCTGAGAAGATGGACCAACAATAATATTGAAAGAGGTTGGGTGACACTAGGAGAAGGAGAGTATGTAAATTAACTGGTTTTCTGTTGAAGTAATTGCACATTTTTAAAAAAATAAATTCTAAATTTGACTCATTGACTCATTGACTCATGACTCATGACTCATTGACTCATTGACTCATGCGACTCATTGATACTTTACTCTCGTACAAGTGTTTTATTTTTATCTGTTTCACGTACCGTCATATTTGCTTTTCGTTAGTCAAAATTGCGGTGTTATATTCAATTGTTAGGTTGCTGTTCCCTTGACACCTTCCTTCACAACAGAATTGTCACTCCTGGTCTGTAACATGGCGAATTTTAATGATGTGCAAATTTCTTCCCTAAATGTCAGAGGTCTGTTCAACAACTCAAAGAGACGCGAAACTTTCTTATGGTTGAGAAAAAAGAAATTTTCTATATATTTTCTACAGGAAACACATAGCTCAAGTGACACTAAAGGCTATTGGCATTCTGACTGGGGATATTCACCTTTATTTACTAACTTCTTCAGTTCTAAAGCAGGTGTCGGTATTCTTTTCAACAACAATTTCCAGTTCAATATTTTAAGATCCTTAATTGATCCTGAAGGAAGATTTATTATTGTCGATATCAAGACAAAAGGTGAAATATTAACAACAGGTGTCAATTTACTTCTGGAGTGTCAAAATACTTTTGGAGCACAGGATAATATCCGTATTATATGTTATTGTACGGTTATTATACGTACTATTTGCATCAAACCAGTATAATAACCGTACAATGCGGTGTTCTACGGTTATTATACTGGAAAGTTGCCACTTACGGTTATTATGCGCGCAAGTTACGATTAATAACCGTAGAAAGCAAGGTTATTAATCGTACGTGGCGTCGTCTCAGGTTGTTATTCGTACATTCAGCAAAGTTTGTCATGAGGAAATTTTCGATCTCCAGCCGCCATTACGGAAAGAATTTTAGACGGTCAAATTAGCAAGGCTGCTCGACATTTCTTTCCGAAAAGTAATTTCCTGAAGTTGTTTCCCCTAAAACTTTTTATTAAGCGAATCCATGACAAATGTTTGCCTCAAGAAAGCGCTATTTGGAAAAGTTTGCTCGTTGCAACGATCAATGCGAAGCCATACCGAAGCGTCATCGAGTTGTAGAACCAATCATATTTTAAGCCTATGTTTATACTATTTTTTAACTATGTTAAACTATTTTGTTGCTATGTTTTGCTTGAAACCATCTATTTTATTGCTATGTTGCCAAATATATAAAATAGTCCATGGTATTTAAAGCATACCTGTCAACTATGCGAAAGCTATGTCAGAATAACATAGTTTCTAAATAACTATTTTAATACTATTTAGCTTACTGACATGGTCCTAAAGTGCCTATTTTTTCACTATTGAGAAAAAAATTTTTGTCCCAACAGTCGACATACATTTTAAATAGATACTATTTATTCACTATGTACCGGTCTCAAATAGCTTTAAAATATCGCATTGATGAGATATTTGGAGGCAAACATTACATAGCTTGTAAATAGGTGCTATTTAAAACATATTTTTCAGGTGTTATTCATCACTGTGAGCCAACAAAATAGCATTAAAATAGGTCTTAATTTTCTGTTGTTTAAATGCTACAGGAAATGTGCTATTTAAAAGCTATTTGGTTCCCTGAGTGCCTTTGGTGAGAAATGAAATAGAATTTGAATAGCCTATGTAATCTCTATGTCATGTCGTGGATTTCATATCTGGGCAGGATTAAAGTTCAAACAACTGAGCATAGTGTAGGGCAGGTAAATTATTAAAAAAAATGTTGAGATTGGTATCATGGAAAGTATTCTCAAATTATTTATGTTCAGCACCTTGTCACCTTAAAGTCTAACTAAAGTAGGCTTGCATTATTGTTTCCCAAGTCAATGGCCATGCCAATCGTCTCTGATGAAAGGTCTTGCTGCACGTCTCTTAGTCGAATATCATCATCAACAGTAGGTTTAATGAATTCCCTAATTCGTCGACATTTAGTAGTTTTTGGTATTTCATCTTTGGAGTCATACAGCCAACATTTCTCCACTTTGAGGTTGACATTTTTCACGATCTGTTAGCATTTTATTCAGAACGATCGAAATTCGTGGCTGCCATCTTTATTCTTGCCTGGTTACAAAGTTGCTAGGTTACCAAGTTGTTAGTGCGGTTTGTCACCTTTGCATCGAATGAAAAGTATGTCCGTTTGTCGGCCTGTAACGCGGCATAACTTCAAAGACGGTGTGATGTTTCAAGATCCAATGGAAGCCTTTGCCTTTCTAAATCAAAATAGCGATTTTCTATGTGTGATATTTCACAGCGTCCTCTTGCGATTGAACTACAGTGTACTTGGTGAGCCTTCGTGGCGTTTCTTTTTACGGAAATTTCACTAGACTTTGCTGTTGAGTGTGCTGTTGAGTTTCCTCCATGAGTCAGTTTGACGTTCAAGTTCATCTGAAGTTCTGCATCGATCAAGGTACGTTTAAAGCTTTATAAACTTCTTATTAAGCTTAGTTGTTGAGCGATTTGCAAGTTTCCACTGGAATGGCTGTTTAAACACGTGAGAACTTTTAGAAGATCAGTTAGCCTGACATTTATCGTGTGGCATGGGTTGTTCGCTACTCCTCGCTGATTTCTAAGATTAAGATTTATATAAACTTATAGGTCTACATTGGAACTTTTTTCGATAACCACGTACAGGTATCCAAAACATTTCGCATCATTCTCAAACAGTAAAACAATTCAGCAGATCAAGGTTGGCCACTGCACTATATGACAAGTTATAATGGCATGGAGTGACAGATAGACAGCTATTTTCTTAACGTTTTCACCACATGCATATCAGAAGTTGAGTGTGTTGGAGAGCTGTTGTTTTCCCGGCTGCCTTAAATATGGCATACCTCTTATTCTTGCCTGGTTTTGAGACAGATAATAGGGAATGATTCCCACACAGCCCCATTCATTAACTTAACTATACATGCATTAAGCATTAAGCAGGCCTTGAGGTTGAACCCTCATTCACCAAGAGTCTACTAAAAACAGGGTATCAGTACATGTCCCTACACTATTCTCTTTTAAGACCCATAAACATGTTTATTGAACTTTTGAGTCGTGGTGGTGGCCCATTTCACTTACAGCGTTTTTTTTTTTGACAAAGTTGACACCCCCATCTTCTTGAAAAGAAAACTGCTAATAATTTTTATTTATAAACCTTTGTGACCTATCTGATAATTTTTGGTACTTCCATGCAAGGTTCTAATAAATATTGACTGATTTTTTTTTCAGGGACAAAAGATGGTGAAGGAAAAGGATAACCCTTTGTTTTTTTTAAAACCAGGTTTTAGGCTTCCATTGTAATTTATTTTGTAGAACTTTTTTCTCCATAGTTTCTTCTGAACAAGATTTATAAAATATTTCCTTGGAATGAATTGCATAAATTAAAGTATTTTGAATTTCGTTGATATGGTTCTCGGTCTACTGTTGTTTACTGTGGTTCAATACTCAGCTGGACTTTTTTTCGCTTGAATCTCCAGTTATCTCTTCCTATGTCAATGCTATGTAAACGATATTTAAAATCTATGTAAACTCTACCAATGCCCATGTTTTAAAGGCTATTTATAATGCATGTTATATCTATTTTAAAGCTATTAATTTTAATTCCTATTTTAGCTGGAGGTAGTGTCAAGTTTCTTACTTCTCTCTATGTCAATGCTATGTTAATTATATTTTGAACCTATTCAAACTCCATTGATGCCCATGTTATATGTTAAATCTATTTTACAGCTATTTAAATACTATTTTAGTTCTATTTCATTTCACAATCCCTGACTAATTAAAACATATTTTAATGCTATTTGAAGTCTATTTCCTTTGCTTGTAAAAACTACTTGGTTAGTAATGCTAAAAAAATAGTTTTTAAATAGACTATTTAATGGTTCCATTTGAATAGTAAAAAAATAGGATTTAAATTCATTTTAAAAAGCAAAATCATAGCACTAACATAGTCCTTAAATATATGACCTTGTATGATTTCTAAAATAGTTATAAAATATGCCCTAAATACCATTTCAATAGTTTTCTGACATAGCATCTCTTCCTATGTCAATGCTAAGTAAAAGATATTTAAAATCTATGTCAACTCTACCTGAATGCCCATGTTTTAAAGGCTATTTATAATGCATGTTATATCTATTTTAAAGCTATTTAATTCCTATTTTAGCTGGAGGTAGTGTCAAGTTTCTTACTTCTCTCTATGTCAATGCTAAGTTAATTATATTTCGAACCTATTCAAACTCCATTGATGCCCATGATATATGTTAAATCTATTTTAGAGCTATTTAAATACTATTTTATTCTATTTCATCTCACAATCCATGACTACTTAAAACATATTTTAACGCTATTTGAAGTCTATTTCCTTTGCTTGTAAAAACTACTTGGTTAGTAATGCTAAAAAAATAGTTTTTAAATAGACTATTTAATGGTTCCATTTGAATAGTAAAAAAATAGGATTTAAATTCATTTTAAAAAGCAAAATCATAGCACTAACATAGTCCTTAAATATATGACCTTGTATGATTTCTAAAATAGTTATAAAATACGCCCTAAATACCATTTAAATAGATTTCTGACATAGCATTTACATAGTCAATAAATAGTGTTGGATTCTACAAGGGGATCTGCATTGAGTGTTTTTTGTTTTAATTTCAAGGTGTACACGCTGCAAAGTTGCCAGCGACTCCATGGCAAAATTGAATGAAGGGCCGGGAACTAACCGCTTTCATGTAGCTTCAAGCCGATATCTGTTCTAAATTGCTAAAAAAGAAAAAACTCAGTGCACGTGAAAGAATCCATTCACAGTGAAACAGACACGACCCGCGGATCCGACAGTCCGCCAAATATTCCAAAGGTTTCTGCGAAATACTGTCAAAATACCACTCAAAATACCACTTCTCTTGGAAAAGCAGAATCTTTTATTGTTGCTAAGTTCTCTTTCCTTAACCTTTGCAAAAGACGGTGCTTTTGCCTCGAAATGGCATTGATATTTCTTCGCTGTGGTGAGTTATGCACTAGTCAATTGAAACCCCCACCCTCCGACCCCATTCACAGTGAAACAGACACGACCCGCAGATCCGACAGTCCGCCAAATATTCCAAAGGTTTCTGCGAAATGCTGTCAAAATACCACTCAAAATACCACTTCTCTTGGAAAAGCAGAATCTTTTATTGTTGCTAAGTTCTCTTTCCTTAACCTTTGCAAAAGACGGTGCTTTTGCCTCGAAATGGCATTGATATTTCTTCGCTGTGGTGAGTTATGCACTAGTCAATTGAAACCCCCACCCTCCGACCCCATTCACAGTGAAACAGACACGACCCGCAGATCTGACAGTCTGCCAAATATTCCAAAGGTTTCTGCGAAATGCTGTCAAAATACCACTCAAAATACCACTTCTCTTGGAAAAGCAGAATCTTTTATTGTTGCTAAGTTCTCTTTCCTTAACCTTTGCAAAAGACGGTGCTTTTGCCTCGAAATGGCATTGATATTTCTTCGCTGTGGTGAGTTATGCACTAGTCAATTGAAACCCCCACCCTCCGACCCCATTCACAGTGAAACAGACACGACCCGCAGATCCGACAGTCCGCCAAATATTCCAAAGGTTTCTGCGAAATGCTGTCAAAATACCACTCAAAATACCACTTCTCTTGGAAAAGCAGAATCTTTTATCATTGCTAAGTTCTCTTTCCTTAACCTTTGCAAAAGACGGTGCTTTTGCCTCGAAATGGCATTGATATTTCTTCGCTGTGGTGAGTTATGCACTAGTCAATTGAAACCCCCACCCTCCGACCCCATTCACAGTGAAACAGACATGACCCGCGGATCCGACAGTCCGCCAAATATTCCAAAGGTTTCTGCGAAATGCTGTCAAAATACCTGACAGGCAAACATGGTTAATAATCGTAAGTTGCCGATCTCGTTCACAACAAACAGTTAAAACAGATTTCCACTCGAGAAATATTTCAAAGTTAAGCACTTTAGTCTCGGCGGGGCTTGCTTCGATATAATTTTTGCAGAAATGAACCCTTGAGGTGATAAAATTTCTTAATATTTTTGCTTTTATGGGATTAGTCAGTTCGCGAATGATCAGTTTTTTCCTCGGTTTTTGCTCTCCGGCAAACAACAGGGAGCATAAGCATCGACGACGAATGGGATGACGACGGAATAATGACGTCATGTCTAGAAAAATTTCACGCGCGGGTTTCGTTTTCGGCGGGAAAAATGAAAAGTTAAGCAAAGGCTCGGGAGAACGAAAGCCTTTGAAATTTCGTTTCAAAATGACATCGTTTAAGGACATTCAAACTTTACTTCCTCTCTTTCACGACGATGGTTTGATCGATGATGATGAATTCTTGTTGCTTTACGACCTTTATTCGTCAACTAACCCAGATTTTCCGTACCACATATACCCTGCATTTGACCTTGACGAACTCAACGAATCTGAGTGCTTGGCCGAATTTAGATTTAGAAAACGGGATATTGTGGCTCTAAGAGATGTTCTTCAAATTCCTGCCATCATTGAATGTGAGCAAAGGTCTGTTTGTAACGGTGTGGAGGGTCTGTGTATTCTTTTGAGGCGGTTGTCCTATCCGTGCAGATATGGCGACATGATACAAAGGTTTGCAAAGCCAGTACCAATTCTTTGCATGGTTGCCAATAAGTTATTCGACCACATATATAATCATCACGGACATAGGGTTACCGAATGGAACCAGGACATTTTAGCTCCAGTTAAACTTCAGACCTACGTTGACGCAATTACAGCCAGGGGTGCCCCATTGGAAAATTGTTTTGGTTTCGTCGATGGGACTGTCCGCCCGATATCACGTCCAGGAGCCAACCAGCGTTTGGTGTATAATGGCCATAAAAGGGTTCACGCGCTGAAGTTTCAAAGCGTTGCATTACCTAACGGTTTAATTGGTAACCTTAATGGCCCAGTTGGTAAGTGTAACCATAACTATGACCTTCTTTTAGAAAACCTGAAATTCCTCTAGTTGTTGTTGCAGTAGTAATAACAATGATTATAATTGTGAGAAAAATTAGACTGATCTTTTGAAAGCACTGGGAAAATTTTCATAGAAGTTTTCAACACGAGACTAGTAACACTATTTTCTTAAACTATTTTACCATATGTATGGTGCCCAATGAAAACAATAAAAAAGCACATCAACAGGTAAACAAAGACCATGAATTAAACTTACTTGCCAACCGTAAAAATAAGTGAAAAAAGTTAACACAGTTTATTCATTCAAATTTACGGATGCTCTTTCAAAACTCTTTCTGTCTTTAGAGGGGAGGCGACATGATGCCGGTATGTTGGCTGATTCCAGGTTGCTGCGCAATCTTGAGCGCTTCGCATTTAACCCTGCAGGCCAGCCCCTCTGTATCTACGGAGATCCTGCTTATCCACTAAGAATCCACCTACAAGGTCCTTTCAAGTACGGTGTTCTTACCCCCCAGATGGAGCAATATAATAAAGCAATGAGTGCTGTGAGAAGTTCAGTGGAGTGGCTATTTGGAGATGTTGTAAACTCCTTCAAGTTCCTGGACTTCAAAAAAAATTTAAAACTAATGCTGAGCAGTATTGGAAAAATGTATGTTGTTTCTGTTCTACTCAGGAATGCCCTCACCTGTCTATATGGAAATGAAACATCTGATTATTTTGATCTCAGTCCACCAAGCCTACAAGAGTACTTTTCATAATTAACTTTACATATTCAGGCAGAGTTTAAGACTGAAAACTTTCGTGTGAGTAATGATGTGCTTGCATATATTTATTGATAGGTAAACATTGACATTTTGATCTATTCATCTGTTCAAAACTATGATCAAGTACTGTTTAGTTCTCAGGATCAAAAGAATCCTGAGTGAGACTGACCGATAGTCTCTGCTACCTCACAGAATCATAAGGAAGTATCAAACTGTTCTGAAAGAACACCTGCTCTCACTTCAAAGTGATCATGATATCAGATGTACAATATTGATACCCATTGTAAAGTGCTATACTAAATGAGAGTTAAAAAAACAGTCACTGGTAATTTAATTTTCAACCTTTCAAAACATACTTATGTGTAATCCTCAGGACAGTAATTTAATTTTGAACCTGTCAAACATACTTGTGTGTAATTCTCAGAACAACAAGGGTGAATAAAACCTAAGGAAACAAAGCCTAGACTATGAGATCCCCTCTTAATGTCAAAAGTGGAAATAAGACTTCTTTGTTGCTCTCATGGTAACCAAATCAAGGACTTAGTAAGAAACAATACACTGACAGTGTGGTAGTTTGTAAAGTAGGCAGAAACACATGTAAAAAATACATGCAATATCCCTTGTCAATTTTCGTGGAACTGCAATGAATTCTGCATCTATCAATGTAAGCCTGAGGTGGGAGGGGGGGAGGGCAAGACCCTAGGTATATGTGGGGTATTTGAGTTGGGGCCCACAAAGGCATTACATGTCCAGTGCCCCACATATGCAAGGGGTCCACCCCCTTCAAGCATAACATTGATAGATGCATCATAACACCTGGGTCAGAGTTAACATCACATGATATTGTTTTGTTACGTTAGGCAGTTTGTTATATTAAACTTGCAATGCTAAGCTGCTCAAGTGTCTGCTAAGATTGTACAACTTGGTAGGCTCCCAATGCTCTCACGTGCTGGGCACCATGAAACTGTGCAATATTTCTTACACCTTGTCCTACAACAATTATCCACAGTTATACAAGAAATTCCACAACGGTGAAGCAAGTTTATTAAAAAGTTATACCATACAATATAGGTTCCATTGGTTGTCTAAAATATAAGAGGTTAAGAACAACAACAACATTTATTTGTACTATAAAACTAGAGTAATTAACTGTACAACATTAATTTTAGAAAAGTACATTCAGTAGCTGGTCGCTCAAAATAACTATGAACCTAAAGTAGTTGCCATAGTTTGCTCAAATTTTTGGGATACTAGTTAAACCTAGTTGCAAAGAGAGTGTTAACATTATGCTTACCAAAGATCTTTAGTAGTTTGCCATCTGCAAATTCATACATAAAAAAGAGTTTGAAGTTTGACATGGTCCTGAAGCGTTAGAAGGTTTATTTGAGCAAACAATGACTAGTATGGGCATCAAAATTAGAAAAAGCAATCAATCAGAGTGCTTTCTACTGCATTCTTTGAAGTGGTTTAATGTCAATAAAGCATACAACGTAGCAAACATTAATTTCAACTGTTGAATCTTATTTCATCACTCTTAAAAGTGCACAATGCAATTGCAGTATGACAAAAGAAATGAAAGGTAAAATAATCAACCATAACAAACTTCAGCTGTATGGTAAACAGTGCATCAAATTAGCTACCAATATGTATAAAAACACAAACAAAATTCATGGTGGAAAAACCATTGCATTGCAATACCGTCCAAAAACTAGTCCCCAAGTTTACATGGTCAAGATCTCTTGTTAGTGGCTTTAAGACTTTAATCGAGAATAAGAAGGAAATAATTTTTTCAGAGGCTCTCACAAAAGATTCATGCCTTCTTATTTTCGATTAAAGCCATCAAGATTTTGTTTTGTTGTTGCTGCTGTGCCATAAGCATTGCTTGCAAACTCTGTTGTTGCTGCACCTGTTCCTGCATTTGACTCATGAAAGTTTTCATCATGGTCTGTTGTTGTTCTGCAGCTTGAGCTTGTCTATCTGCAGCAAGCTCTAATTCTCTTTTCCTCAGATCAAGTTCCTTTTCCTTCAAATCATGATCCTTTGTGGACTTCTGTTTCAGATAATCAATTGCATCGTTTGTGCTTCTTCTTACCTTTTTCTTTCCATTTGCAATACCAGATTGATCATTCGAATTCTCCCTTTTCTTAGTGTCACCCATTCTCTCCATAGCCTGTTTCCTCACTTCTTCAGCAGTTGCCTTTTCCTTTTCCGCCTTCTTATTTTTGTCCATATCCTGTAACTCGATTTTAGCTTTCGCATTTTTCTCTCTCTCTATGATTTCTTCAAGCAAATTATCCAACTCCGATGTCTCCACCTCGATTCCTGATGCTTTCTCCTCTTCCCTTAATTTTTGAGCGTGCTTCGCGATCAACAAAGAGTACCTATCGCGAACAGCTCGAGCAGTGACTCTGAATTTTGGCTTTTCGATGGCGTTCAGCTCCTGGGCAATTTTCTCCCAGACTTTTCCCCTTTCTGGGCTTCGTGGTTTGAAATTGAACGGCTCTGAAACAAGAACTTCACGGCACATAATGACATCATGGTCCACAGTCCACTGAAAATATTTGTTCCTGTATAATCACAGAAAAATGGAATGTTAGAGCTAAACTTACGGCAACCTCAAACCGTAATATAGTGAAATGAGATGAAAGTTTATCGCAAAATACCAATTGATGGCACCTTTAAAGGCAGGATACTCATGCTTTAATTGCAGTCTCTCTCGGGCCAGCCGTGTTGAATTTCCTAGAAGAGATGTAAGTTCAGTTACGCATTGATAAACTTTGGTTAGAGATCACAAGTTCTGATAAAAACTAGTTTTCAATGTCCACAAGGAATGAAATTCTTAAATATAAACTTAACAAATGGCAAACCCCGAGGTTTTGCCATTTTATACGGATGTAATTACTTACGTTTTCAGGTGAACGCCTTCACGCTACAAATTCCATCGTCGACGACTGCACGACGACGGCCTGTCAAAAACGGGCATGCGCAGTTCCTTGAAAGTGTCACCAACTGACTTCCGGTCGTCGTCATCGTCCCAGATAGATAGATAGATAGATAGATAGATAGTTTATTAAAAATACCCTTGCAGCCCGAGAGCTGAATTACAATAATATTTTACAATTGTAAAATGTAAATTACAACTATATATGTTAGTGATTAAGAAACTTAATTGGTAAGAATTTGACAATAATAAAACTTATCATTATGTAACCACTAAATTACAATTAAGATACAACTAAAAAGATAAACTGATAAAAGGACGCGCTATCGACAATGGCTTATAACAAAACTGTCTCTAAAACGATTGGTCTTAAAACGTGGGACTTGGAAATTGCGATTTTTCCGTGTTCGCACAGTGCCGAGGTAAGGTGGTGGAAGTAGTGAATAAAGCTTGTGATTATTGTTATTACTTATCTCTTGGAACATTAAATTACCAATTGCCTCTCTCCTGTCATACAAGGTAGGTATATTAAACACTTCTAAAGCCTGTCTATAAGATAGCTCATTATTGCTTATTATGCGCAGTGCTCGCTTCTGCAGGCGTTCTAACTCCTCGGAGAGATATTGCGGTAGAGCAGTATGAAAGACTGGACACGCGTATTCTACAACTGGGCGAATGCAGGTGGTGTAGAAACATAGAAGGTCGTTAGTCGGCACTTTCGCGCGATTTAATTGCCTAAGAAAGTAGAGACGCGCTGAGACTTTCTTACGTATCATTTCTACATGTGCATTCCACTTCAAATCATTAGATATCATAACACCTAGTAATTTAGCGGATGGAACAACCTCAAAGTTCGTATCGTTGATAGTGACAGGCTCTAAAGTATTCTCTGACTTTGAGAATGATATTCTGAGTTCCTTGCACTTTGATTCATTCAACTGAAAACCATCAGCTTGAGACTTCGAAACAAGTTCGTCAACACGCAACTGCAAGGAGCTGGCTCCGTTCTTTTCCACGCACTCGGCGAGGGTAATATCGTCTACGTACTTCCACATGCTCGTTTCTGCCACACTCAAGTCATTAATCATTATTAGAAATAACCAGGGGCCGAGTTTCGTCCCCTGAGGAACTCCTGCCGGTACAGCACGCCATTCCGATACACAATCACGACTCAATTTCACCCTCTGCCTTCTATTTGTTAGAAAATCCAATATCCAGCACATGATCGGTTTCGGAAAGTCATACGCGGAGAGCTTTTGGGCTAAGACATGGTGATCAATTAAGTCAAAGGCTTTGCGATTCGTCGTCGATGCTTAAGCTCCCTAACAATGCAAGAAGTTTGATTAAGAACAAACTCACCAGCACGACCGATGATGTGGTGAAACGTTTGTAAAACCGTGACTTTCAAAACGATAATTACCTCAACGTGGCTCTATTCAAATATTTCCCAATCAACCACGGAAAAATGCAAATGAATCTTTTTGTTTCACCCTGACACCGTGAAATTGACAAGATGAAAAAATTGAAAGTTTTAGTTCGGTCATGATTACGTTCAAAAAACAATGCTAAGCGTATTCTTGCCGAAAATAATCTCAGGCACTACGAAAGCTGTTTTATCTGCACGCTTAAACCCTAGAATGCACTAGTTCATAAGAGAATGGTGTTCGCGAATTTGTTTTCATTCACGAATGACAAAAATTTAAAGCGAGTTGTAAACACAAGCGTAGTAACATAAATCTGTTGCGCGATGTTTAGCTACTCGGTCAATTACAGTTAATAGTCGTAAAACTCACGATTATTAATCGTGTTTGGAAAATTCTACAGTTAATAATCTTGGAACACTCGTTTACTAATCGCATCTAATTTACACACTAACATAGTGAACAATCGCAAGGTCACTGCAATGTTGAAAACAAAGTTGATTTGACTTACACCTGAGGTTTCAGTACGCTTGAACGGCGAGTCTATGATGTCACTCATCTCAAAATTCTGAGACGGTGTGCATAATTGTAGTTATGCGCAGCTTAGTTATCCCGTTAGCATCCTTTCAAGTAGTTTAACTTGCAAAGTAGCCGACATTTTGAGTCCATTAGTTATAAAGCCGTGAGGCAGCAACACGGCGAGTATGTCGCGCAAGTCGAAAACTTCGGAGGCGAAAATTTTTCATTCAAAGGGAATCCAGCGGGTTAAATAAAATCCAAAACTAATGTCTACATGAGTGATGGAATTTATTGGTGTGAAGCTTTCACATGTTGTTTTCCAATATTACACGGCAAAATTTTCAGTTCATGTCGTGAAACAACAAACGCTGCCGTCGATCGGATGTGCAAAAAAAGACTTGTCATAGTGGAAGAACAAAAAATAAGGATGCTGGTTCAACATAACATGAATGTAGTTGATAGCAGAAGCCTCCGTGCTTCTGTTGATACCTAGATTATTTTATCAAATTTACTAAACATGGGCTTACCTCCCAAACCCACGTTTGCAAGTACTTTGAAAGCATCACAATCCAGCGGGTGACAATCTATGTTTATCACCCATACCTCTCAAAACACGAAACTGGCGTTAATTAGTGTGATTCCGTTATTTTAACATTTATCAATGATCTGTATTTACTGGTTTGCATTCAAATCACTGCTGACAATTAGTCTTAATAGTCTGCAAAGTCACCCCAAAACATGACTCCGAGTGCGCTGAACATCTTAGGAAACCAGTCAAGATAGATCCCGGAGGGAGGGGGGTACTTAACAGATGATTGGGTAGGGAGGGAGGTGCGGCCCGGACTCTCACGATAAATACTGTTTTGAATATGTGAACAATCATCGCAGTTATGCAGCTGAAGAGGTTACAAAATTTCGCAAAGGGGCAACGAAAAATCGCAAAAATCGTAAAATTTGCATTTGCGTTCAATCCTGGACATAAGTGAACATTTTGATCCTGTTCTCAACCAGATGAAGAACACAAGCATGGATCCGCTCCAGGACAACAGTTCTACTGTGGATCCCTTGTCTCTCTCAGATGGGACTGTTACCAAATCAAATCTTTGGTTTGATAATGAGGCGTGTACTTGTATATCTCCACACAAAGTGGATTACCTGGATGATGATGAACTTAAGTTTCTTATGGAGTCTTATTCAACCTTCCTTGAAGGAGTGGACACCAGAAATGGAACTGTTACATTTGACCGTTATGCCAGTGTGGAATTCTGTGGTGAATGTTATCGCTCCCTCGACTCGAGAAGTGAGCGTTCTTCTTATGTTATTGCAAAGTGGGTTGGAGATGTTGGCCAAATCAATCTTGATACATCTGATGCAAGGCCTGCAGTTGTGCGGCACTAACTGATGCAAAATATTTGTATCAGTGGAGAATGGAAAACCTTTGTCATGGCTAATGTTTCTTGGTTTCAGAAACACCCAGACAGACATAAACGTGACAGTGGAATTACAGAAATTTGGTGTAAGGACCTTTTTGAACCATTAGGACCAGCATCGTTTGTTCCCGTAAAGAGAATTCAATGTAAATTTGTTGGAACTGTCCAAACATGGCGAAGAGAAAGAGTCCTCTTTTTTTTGCCACTCGAAAGAAAAAATTTACTTGTGATGAAAATTGGCTTTTTAGTAGGGTGTTGCTATACACTTAAACCATTAAGGCTGAAATTATTTCCAGAATGTTCATTGCAACATGACTGGCATTTGAGATTTTGAAAGGCAAGAAAGCTTAATTCAAAGTACTGTTCAATGCTGGGTGTCTACAAAACGAACACCGAAGACCGAAGACTTGGATATCTTTTAATTTTACATCACCTGAAGCTACAATAGAATGAAACGTGCTAATACGCTTTATTTGACGCTAAAACATTGAAATCGATGGGGTCTTCATTTTGTAGTTTTACCCCCCTCAAACTACAAAACGAAGACCCTCGCTAAAACGCTTTATTTGACGCTAAAACATTGAAATAGATGGGGTCTTCGTTTTGTAGTTTTACCCCCCTCAAACTACAAAACGGAGACCCTCGCTAAAACGCTGAATTTGACGCTAAAACATTGAAATCGATGGGGTCTTCGTTTTGTAGTTTTACCCCCTCAAACTACAAAACGAAGACCCTCGCTAAAACGCTTTATTTGACGCTAAAACATTGAAATCGATGGGGTCTTCGTTTTGTAGTTTTACCCCCCTCAAACTACAAAACGAAGACCCTCGCTAAAACGCTTTATTTGACGCTAAAACATTGAAATCGATGGGGTCTTCGTTTTGTAGTTTTACCCCCTCAAACTACAAAACGAAGACCCTCGCTAAAACGCTGAATTTGACGCTAAAACATTGAAATCGACGGGGTCTTCGTTTTGTAGTTTTACCCCCCTCAAACTATAAAACTTGTGCTGCAACTCGGGTGTCCGTTCTGTGGGATTTAGTCCCTCAGTGGTCAAAAATTGACTTATTTTGACAAAATTGGTTGTCCTTTCGGGCACTACATAAACGAAATGAAAATTTGTAGTTCAATGTCTTAACTTATCTTTTTCGATCCCATATCATCTAATTTTCTATCTACGAAAACTACAAAAGCTGGCTTGAATTCATAGTAATTATAACACATCGGTTTTCCTCTCAGAACGCTGGAAATCATATTTCCGATGAC
Source organism: Pachyseris speciosa (assembly GCA_016490735.1). NCBI lineage: Eukaryota > Metazoa > Cnidaria > Anthozoa > Scleractinia > Pachyseridae > Pachyseris > Pachyseris speciosa. The sequence continues at coordinate 217,092 of JAEMWC010000317.1, forward strand.
TAACATTACAAAATTTCCCAGAGGAGCTTGCCCCTGGAGATATCCCTGCCTTCGGTGGTCCTTTATTTGAACCCCCTTTCTATAAATCCCAGACGCGCCCCAGCAGTACGTAGTGTCGCCATAATTAGCGACCTTCAGAGCAGACTACGAGAAAAAGATTGAGTACGAGTACGACTTTCAAATTTCAAAATGGCTGCTTTCTCAGAGGCCTCGCTCCTCAATGTTGTTGAACAGAATAGAATGAGGCTCTAGGAACGAGATTTGGTGTCATCCATGATAATCTAAGCTTTCGACTAGGAATTGAAAAGTCATACTCGTACTCGATCTTGTACTCGTAGTCCGATCTGAAGGTCGCTATTAACATTGAAAGGGTTCTATCAATAGAGCGTTTTCACATGACGTCACGGCAGCCATGTTGGTGGTCCAAAACAAAGAAACGACGGCCATGTTGGTATTCCAAACTAAACTCTTACAGGGAGCCCAATCATCTCCGGTTGTGATGGACCAACAGAAAGAATTTCATCTTTTGTTGACACACTGCTTCAACCAATATCTAAGTCACAAAAGTCATACCTTAAAGACACAAATGAATAAAGGGGATTAGTTTCTAAAGAAACTGTGGTGCTGCGTTGGTGGGGGAGTGAAACACGAAAATTTGGTTTATAAACGGAGTTGATAATGCAGTATCTTAAAGTTATTAAGAATGATGGCTTTAACTGGGTTATTATGCGGGTGAAATGTGAGGGTGAATGGAATTCTGTCATTCTTTTCCTTTTGTGACGCATAATAACCCAGTTAGAGCCATCATTCTTAATAACTTTAAGATACTGCAAAATGATCCAGAAACTGCTAGAATCTTTTCGGAACCACTGCTGATTTCATTCAAACGCGACAAAAATGTAGGTAACTTTCTAGTTAAAAGCGCATTCAAAACAACTGAACAACCTGGCACTTTTAAATGCGTGCGCTCACGATGCAAAACTTGTCCTTTCATTCAAAACACTGACATAATATCGGGCCCTAAGCGATCTGTTAAGATCACTGATCGTTTCACGTGTACCTCCGCAAATGTTATCTATTGCATAACCTGCACATTATGCAAAAAGTTATACATCGGCGAAACAGGAAGACAACTATGTGACCGATTCCGAGAACATCTTCGTGATGTTGAGAAAGATGACAAAGACGCATCCAAACCTGTCGCTCGGCATTTTAATCTCCCTAACCATTGTAAACAACACATGTCGATCTCCGGCCTTTCCCTACATCAAGGTACCACGGAAAGCCGTAAAAATCTCAAGCAAAAACTTATCTTTCAAATGGCACTCTTAATCCCCACGGTATCAACGAGCGCTTTTCATTCAATTAACTTATTCCTGTTTTTCACGTTACCATGTTACCACCAATAGCGTAGCTCCATTTTCTGTATATAAACCATACACAACCCACAATTCCTCGATTCACTCCGACGAAGGGCTAACGCTCGAAACGTCAGCTAATCGAATCCCTGTATGGTGGTCAATTTACATTATCAACTCCGTTGATAAACCAAATTTTCCTTAAAGACACAACTGACTTTATAAACTTTATCGAAAGCACAAAGGTTAAAAACCGCACATTCCTTGTATCGATGGACGTCACAAGTCTCTACACAAATATACCACAAAACGAGGGCATTGACACAGTACGCAAAGCATATGATAATTTTTACAAAGACAGCCCTCCCATTCCGACACACTACCTACGAGAAATGCTTAGGCTAATTCTAAAAGAAAATTCTTTCCAATTCAATGGCAATCAATGTCTTCAAATTCATGGGACAGCTATGAGAACGAAAATGGCTGTTTCCTTTGCTAACATATTTATGGCAAGATTGAAACCGAAATCCTAAGCAAAACCGTCTTTTAAACCTACAGTTTGGAAACGCTACATTGACGATATCTTTTCATTGTGGGACATAAGTAAATCCGACATTGAAACTTTCATCAAACAAGCAAATTCACATCACTCAACTATCAAATTCACGGCCGATATCTCTGACTGTGTTCCTAGACATGGTTATATACAAAGGCAACAGATTCAAGTAACAATCGATCCTTGATATAAAAACACACTTTAAGCCAATGGAAACCTTCCAGTACAGACATTTCACCTCTTGCCACCCACGTGCACCAAGTGCCAAAAATGGATTCGTGAAGGGCGAATGCTTAAGAATCCTTAGAACAAACTCCTCAAAATCTACTTTTGAAGAGAACATTTCAAACTTCAAGAAACTCTTGCTGGACAGAGGCTACCCGCGCAATCTAATAGACAAAATCCTATCAGGAATAAAATTCACAGGAAGAGCTACAGCGCTTAAACAGAACAACAAAGAAAAGAAAGAAATCTTGCCTTTTGTAACACAATATCAACCATCAATATCCAATTTAAAAGAAGCTTTACTCAAAAACTGACACCTCATACAAAATCAACCTCTACTTCGCCAGATATTCAAACAACCACCTATCCTTTCATATAAGAAAGGGAAATCCATAAAGGATCTACTCGTTAGAGCCAAAATATAAAAGGTTACAAAATATATTTCACGCTGGTAGGGATTGTGCGTCCTGTCACCCCTTGCGTTATCAGAAATAAAACGTTTTAGCGAGGGTCTTCGTTTTGTAGTTTGATGGAGGTAAAACTACAAAACGAAGACCCCATTGTTTTCAATGTTTTAGCGAGGGTCTTCGTTTTGTAGTTTGAGGGGGGTAAAACTACAAAACGAAGACCTCATCGATTTCAATGTTTTAGCATCAAATAAAGCGTTTTAGCGAGGGTCTTCATTTTGTAGTTTCAGGGGGGTAAAACTACAAAACGAAGGCCCCATTATTTTCAATGTTTTAGCGTCAAATAAAGCGTTTTAGCGAGGGTCTTCGTTTTGTAGTTTGAGGGGGGTAAAACTACAAAACTAAGACCCCATCGATTTCAATGTTTTAGCGTCAAATAAAGCGTTTTAGCGAGGGTCTTCCTTTTGTAGTTTGAGGGGGGTAAAACTACAAAACGATTAGACCCCATCGTTTTCAATGTTTTAGCGTCAAATGAAGCGTTTTAGCACGTTTCATTCTATTGTAGCTTCAGCTGATGTAAAATTAATAGATACCCAAGTCTTCGGTCTTCGGTCTTCGGTCTTCGGTCTTCGGTCTTCGTTTTGTAGACACCCGTACAATACTACTGTAATCTGTTAGTTGCAGAATGATGGGAACTTGAACCTTATTTGTTGTAATCCAATTAACATTCCAGACAAACTTGGCATTATTTCATTACAAAGAAAATAAAATACCATAAGTAAATATAATTATTGGACAGCCAGAGGGGAAAAGTTTGGCTTCAAGTCAGGATTTATGGACCAAGCACAGCACGATAGCCAAATATCTGACCTAACTCAATCAACAAGTACATGTATGTTATCATATCACCTCTCATGACCTTGATTTGAATAGAAAATTTCTTATGGCGAATAAAATGGCCTCAACTGAACTGTTCAGTGCCAGCTGGCTTTTCCAGACTGGCGCATGTCAACCAACGTGGCCTTAAATCAGTTTTCTATTGGATGGTGTCAGTGTGGCACAAAAACAGTGTGTTGTGGTATTATAAAGTGCATCAGACTTTATCAGACTTTGTCTTCTCATAAGGATACTTCACAAATTAATGTGATCAAGTAAGCTGAAGCCACTCAAAAGGCACTAAGGCCACAAGGTAGCGGGCATTACCCCTTAAATCTACCAAAGCAAAGATTGAGCCCAAGCATTAGCAGCCATGGACAGCTGTTTCGGCCTTGTTAGGCCTCATCAGCATGGCATAGCTAATGCTCAGGTTCAAGTAGCCACATATCAATAAAACAAGCAACGAAAACGTAAAGCTTGTGGGATGTGGCTGGAGTGACAAGGATACTTCACAAATTAATGTGATCAAGTAAGCTGAAGCCACTCAAAAGGCACTAAGGCCACAAGGTAGCGGGCATTACCCCTTAAATCTACCAAAGCAAAGATTGAGCCCAAGCATTAGCAGCCATGGACAGCTGTTTCGGCCTTGTTAGGCCTCATCAGCATGGCATAGCTAATGCTCAGGCTCAAGTACCCACATATCAATAAAACAAGCAACGAAAACTAAAGCTTGTGGGATGTGGCTGGAGTGGCTTCAGCTTACTTGATCACATTAATTTGTGAAGTATCCTTGTCACTCCAGCCACATCCACAAGCTTTACGTTTTTGTCTTCTCATAGTTTCATAATAGGTTTTCTTGTATTGCTAGCTTAAAGCTGGTGGAAATGTAAGCAGACAACTATGTTTAGTTCTGAGGGTGATAGCAGTTTATTGTCAATATATATATTTAGAGAGAGAGAGAGAGTAATGTACAGAATAATCGTTACAATGCATGTTGATGATTTTTAAAGTCAGGTGCCCCTTGGATGAAAATTCATATCTTTTTTTCGCCCTTATTCTGCTACAGAATAAATCGTTGGGTTGATTACTATGTATAATTGACAAAGAACATTGACAACAAACCCTCTAACGTAATAATTTTCGGCTCCAAAGTGTCTTAAAATTTGGCCGCCATTACCGAACTTCGTTCCAAATGAGCCCGCAATTGAAAAGCAGATTTCTTAATCATGACGTCAGAGGCTCAACATTCGAGTTGTTTTTAGTGAGATTTGTATGAGAATTTCATTATGGCTAGCGTCTCTGAGGTCGAAATGTCCGATTATACCAGTGAATCTAGTGAAAGCAGTCAAGAACAACCATCCGAGGCTTCAGAGTACAGTTTTGTTTCAGCCAACGAAGACTTCTTGCCTTACGACGAAAATATTGAGCCGATTGCCACGGAGAAAGAAGCGGCGGAATACCAGGAACAAATAGCCCAAGAAGAAGAGGAAGACGAGATGCTTTAGAGTAGATTCTCTGGGGAAGAAGATGTCGAAAACTGGTTTGTAGTGCTCTTTATTATATTTGTGTCGCTTGTAGACAGGAAGCGTTTTTTTGGGCCGGTTAACTAGTGGAAAGGCTGCCTACTAATTTACACATCCACGTTACAAAATTACACTTCTAGACATGTAAGCTTTATAGGGGCATTGGACTATCCACCGAAATTTGTGTGCCTTGTCATATTAATTAGATCATTTTCCCACTTTTTCGTCAGGTGCAAATGCTCCAACTGCTCGCTAGAGTTTGTTGTAAAACCTGAAGAGTGCAGATGTTGTACGGAAGTTGACCGATGCGTTGAAAAGATGGAGGAGACACGGCCGAGCATGAGCATGTGTAACTTTATACTTTCATTATCACCCAGTTAAAAACAAACAGAAAATACTAACCACTTGAGGGAAGTTATACCTAGCTGCTTATCACATTCATTTAGTTGTGAATGCAGTAACATGCATGTATATCACAAAGTGAAGACAATGTAAGATGTTTGGAATAGAAAATAATATGTAAATTTACATTATTACAGTTCTGTAGCAATAAAACAATGATTACTCTTCAAACCTGAACTTCTCTGAAGTTATAGTTATAAATTTACAAAGCCATATTTTATTGTCGCAGTTCTTCCGAGCTGTTGCTTACAGGCAATTTGTTAGACTAGTTTGGGAATATGTTGGAGCTTCCAACAGAGTTCCTCTTCCCTGTTGTGTTTACAACAGTATTCGTAAGACCTTTCCTACAACGGGTGAGGATTTTCAGGGCTATGAGGAAGATGATTAGTGTGTAGCAGTGACAAAAAATTGCTTAGGCCGGTAAGTACGTGTAGATTGGATAGCAGGTACATTGTCAGTTAATTAATTATTATTTGGCAGGAAGGAAGATAGCCAGGTAGTGAAATTGGTCATGATTGTGATGCAATTTCCCCACAATATTTTGGCATTCATTTCATTCAGTGGACCTTCTAAGGGCCTGATTACATGAGCCAGGCTGGTCCAGTTAGCCGGGCTGCCTTGGTGTGCCAAGAACCAGGCTGATGACGATGATGATGATGATGATGATGATGATAAACTTTATTTCAGTGTCAAAGCGTTCTAGCGGGCCATATAAGGCCTACTAATGGGGGACACTAAATTAAAATACTATCAGCACTAACTAATCAATATATGAAAATGGTTGCTAAAAGTGAAATTTACAGAAATATACATCCTTAAAAATATCAGTAAAACGTAGTCGAGTTATCATATGAAAAAATACTAATTGGCCTGGCCCGGTTGTCATGCTGACCCGGTTGTCATGTAATCACAAAGTTGACTTTTATTGCATTTAACAAACGTGCCTAGATCCCGTCAAACTGACACCAGCTCGGCTAACCAGGCCAGCCTGGCTCATGTAATCAGGCCCTAAAACACTGATGTAGAAAGCACTCTTCACACTGTATTTGTATAATTTATGCCATGTATTCATCGTAACTTGATGGGCTCATATTGATCCCCTTAAAATAATGGAAGCCAATACTATTTTGTTGTTTGTCTGTCTCCAACTTTAATACAGTAGTTATATGTACATGTACCAGCAGCGCATGACAACATAGACAGTGTGTACATGTAGTATTCCCCCTATTCAACATCCCCCATCCCTGACGAGTTTCTTCCATGCTTTTCTAAGAGTCCTTTTCTTGAGCCACAATACAGTGTAGGGTTTCTCGTGTTGATTTGTGAACTATGTTGAATGTGTACTGCTACATTGCCCCTTTTTATGGCCTCTTCTTGGATTTCCACACTTTCTACACATGGGTGACTTCCTTCTTTGGCCAACAACTGTTTTCTGTTGTATCTGTTGAAGTTCTGCATCTGTTTACATGTAAATGGAAAGAACACCAGAAAGTCACCATTTAACTTGAAGAAATACACTTTTTAATGACCAGTACATGAGACATATTGTTAAATATTACTTTCCAGGGTGCAATAAAAGTGTACTGGAAGCACTGAAAGAAAGGGCCATTGCAGTATTCATTTGTTTGCTTGCAAATTAGCCCTTGCTGGCTAATTCTGAAACTTGAACAAGGCAAGAAGGGCCTAGAAAACACTAAAATAGTGGCCGTTTTGGAATAAGGTCATACATGTGTGTAATAAATCTCTTACAGTCCTTTCTCAACTTTTTAATGTTTTGTTTTTTTTGCAATTACATTTTCGATACCAGAACAGGTTGGTGGGCATAAAACTGTTTCTTTGGCTTTTCTTTGATGATAGTTGTTTTTCGCTGCTCCCTTATCCTCCTTATCAGGCAGCATGGTGTGTAGGGCCTCTGGAGTCTCCTCAGCTAGCTCATCCTGTATGCGGTTTAATACCTCCCTTGGTGTTCTAATCAGTGTGGCATACAGTTCTTCAACATAGTCTGAAAAAACAAAGAATATGAAGGCAATACTGTTTACAAGTAAACTTTGATATGAATTTACATACTTACTTTATTGGCCACTTCCCATAGGGGCTTTTCAGGGCCAACGAATCACAATCACGATAGAACAGAACCTCCAACAACAACTGGTAAGAATCCCAACTCTCCGGAGACAAGCTAGTTGGCTATTTACAAGTGCAGCCGAGAAGTTGAATCAGGGACTACCAGGAACAAGTTCAACGAGTAGTTAGAATGGGTCTTGAACCCAGGATCCAAGGATCTCAAGGCAAGCACCCTAACCACTGGACTGCAATTCCTTAAGTCAGGTATGGCAGTTGTATGCACTCAAATTGGATTTGATTTTTGATTTGTTCTTTAACTTACCATAGTTCTGGGCTACTCTCACTTCTCTGACTGTTGCTTCACCCAGTTTGAATTTAGGGTAGGTCACCTTCAGCTTTGGTTTGCCCTGCTTGTCCACCTTGGGTTCCCTCTTAAGGTTATAATTAAAGTGAACAGCAATAATCTGCAAGGTACAAAGCAGGGGCTAGATTCATGAA
>JAEMWC010000317.1:230000-235000 GCA_016490735.1 Pachyseris speciosa
GATCCATCAACGTGAAGGCCCCTCTTTTCTGTAAAATGTTCGGAACAGACGACAAAAATACCTTGCGGTGGGAAATTTGCCCGGTGCGTACGAACGAATCGTAGCCACTGATCCCGCACAGCTCCACTTGCAGGGCTACGATGCAAAGAGATTCCAGCACTATGGTTTGATATATTGCTACAGCCTTGCACCGTACAGTGACTTGACGGCATCTTTTAGTTACCAAGAGCAAATTTCACCATGAATTTCGATATGGAAATTTTTCTTGTTGAGCCTCTGACGTCACTACCAGTAATTTGTAGCCAAGCCTCCTAAAAAGTTTGGCAGAAGGCCAAGTAATGGCGGCCGTGAAATCACGAACAAAACGGTCGGGAAAAAAAGTACTTCTAATCTTCGTAAAGCACTGAAATTTCGTAAGGTGAGTAAGAGAGTCCTATTCTACACGAAAATGTAAAAAGATAGGATATGAAAATTTTGATCACAGGGGCACTTTAAGTTCAAAGAATAAAACTACTGAAGGAGAATTTAAAGTTGATTCTTTCTTGTTCCTATGGGTCACGCATGACTTTTAAGCTTTCATGGACCTTTCTGTTAATTGAAGAGACTACAGTATACCAGGCAGTTGTCATATAAAAGGTACCCATATATCTTTAGTTTGGACTCTATAAAACCTCAAACCTCAAACATTTGCTTGAAATGGCTTGCTTAGAACAGCACCAAATAATTAATCAATGGGCAGAAAAATGTACATTGTAATAATTACCGTCAACATATAATCAGTGTTTTGTTCTTCACATTTATCCTGATTTACAATGTATTTGTCTGAGTGCCAATTTGACATCAGGTTTACACTGTATTTGTAACACATTTGTCATGGATAAATGTGATACCATATTTGTCCCACATTTGTTGTCTTTGGTTCCCGGACAAATATAATATTAGATTTGTCTCACATTTGTCTTGCTGCCAAACATAATCAAATCCAGTGTGAGTGACAGGGTGTACTCCACAGCAATGCCAGGAGATGAGGTGGTAATACTGGATAATTAGCTTAACAGCATGGTGCTTCTTTGGAAGGATCACTGGATGCATTGTATTGGCGTTGATTGGCGCTCACTGAAGATGCCACCAACTCGTATAACACCTTAAGTCAGAATTGGGCCAAAGATGAAGATGCTGCATGATTTCTTTAGCTTATTCTGTTTGCCTGGAGTTGCCTGTTGGCTAACATGCTTGAGACCATTGTGTTCCTCCTTGAAGAATTGGCTTTGAACGTACTTGAGGATTTCCAACTCCGCTTTCTTCAGTTCTGCTAAAGTGATTGGCGTGGCTTTGCTGGTTGACTGAATTTTGATGGACTCACCTGTCCTTTGTTTCTTGATCAGACAAGAGAGGTTTGACTTGTAGCAAAGTATCCAGGCCACTATTTACTTGAGGCGAGCTAAAGATGAGAACCATTCAACGATTTCTAAAATATGTCCTTGAGTAGAAACTTCACTAAATATGCAAGTGAACCCAGGACCTCTGCAATAACAGTGCAGTGCTCTACCCGTGAGTGATGAATATATGAGTGTGAATATATGAAAATCATATATTTGAACTGTGGTTTAAAGAATGAACATGTCAATGATCATCACAGTTATGAACACTACTTAAGTAGTAGTGAAAATAAAGCCTGACAAAATTCAGGCCTGTACGGGATTCAAACCCACGACCTCTGCGATACGGATGCAGTGCTCTACCAAGTGAGCTAACAAGCCAACTGGGAGCTGGCCATTTTGTTGGCTTGTTATATACCTGTGAGTGATAAATATGTTCCTTTCACTTGCCGGTTGTACAGTACATGCAAAGAGGCTCTTGTATTTGCTGAGAGTTCTAATTGTGAGACAGTGTTTTGGATGGTTTTGCGGACCATGTTAACTTGGGTTAAAACTTGTCCAAGGAAATTCAATTCCTTGTCTCTGTGAGAGTTGCTGAGATCCTGGAAACACTGGACACACAAGTGTTTAAATTCATAAGATCTGACTGGAATCTAGCTAACTTCCTGACAAACAATGTCCTGAAAAAACATTTTTGAGGCTCCCAGATTGAGAGTGGCACCATTTTGATGAAACTTCAAACCAAAAAGACGAAGAAGAATCGTCTAACGAATTGAAGCCCAATGAACCGATAGAATGCACAGCCTCATCAGAAGAATCAACAGATGCCAGACAACTGTCAGAAAACCCCATTTTGGAACACTTAATGGAGTCGTCTTCTACATACATCAAAGCGAGGGAAAACCTTGGTCTATGTCATCAGATTTCTTAACACGATGAAGAAGGAATACAACAAAAGCCCAATTTCATCATACAAATTGAGAGAATCCGAACTATTGGTGCTGAAATTGTGTCGAGATGATGAACGTAGATACCGTGGACAAGAAGCTGTAACTGGTAAATGTGTGACCTGCAAGAAGTTATGAAGTAAGCTGCTGGAGTAGCTGATGGGTGGAATTCCCAAACTAGGTCACACAACAGGTTTTCCAGCATTCAGGTATACTACATACGTCATGTTAGGGTCTTTCCAGGTGGAAAGACAGTAAAGGAAGCACTAGCAATCATATTTACTTCTGAAATTCATTAATAATTCATTACGCCAACTACCAATCACCGGATGTACACCACATGACGTGCATGTGTTTGGATATTGAATGAAAAACTGCATACCATTCTCTAGTGGTATATACCACTAAAATATGGAAATTGTACTTTTAATAACCATTAGCTATGGAGTGCTAGTTCATTTTTTTTAATTTACAAAAAGTTTAACATCACGGTTTGTAAACTTCGTGAAGAAGTAATTAAGAGAAAGTATGGCATCCATTTCCAATATTTCACAACTTACGGGGTTCACCTTGTACAAGGCATAATCTCTGTAAAGCCTGCCAGGATATGATTTAAAATCAGTGCGTTCATCTCCCTTTCCAACTGCCATTGTCTAAAAATATTCAAAGACAATCTGTTTTTGGGAGGACATGCTAATGTCCGACCTATGTAACTGAGAAGCGAGGTGGTCCTCGGGCAGGCAGGCAGGCTGGCAGGCTGTTCAAGCTGTGCAAACAGTTCTACTTAGGGGAGTGGGGTGGGTAATTGTGAGGAAAAAAATAATCTAAGCTGCTTTTAGACAAAAAATACATACTAACATATCTAAAGGAGAAGATTATACAGGATTGAGAAAGATATATCTTGATCGTTCTGGATCCAAAATTTAAAAAAAATTTTCGTAATTCAAGCTCAACTCAAATCACCCACCCTCCCCTCGTCAATCCCTGAAAGCTCAATGGTGGCCCCCAAACAATATGGCGTGTCAAGTTGTTGCGTAGTTGGTTTCAAGCGACATGTGAAGTTGAGATGTGGTTGTTTACAGAACAAAAGGTCAGTATTTCTTCTTTGTTTTAATTTGTATAAACCTAGAAACACGTTGCGTGAGAGCGGGGATCGATAGTCAGAAAAATATAGTTCACTTTCATCGCGAGCCCGTATCTCCTAGTGATCACACGATTGTGTGACTTTGAGATAACTTTGAAGCATTCTTGAGCAAACCTGAGCAAACTGAGTACAATTTGATCTAATATAGTTTCCTTGAGAATTGTTTCACTGGATCGTGGAATTAGTTCTGACCACCTAAATCTGAACTTGATTTGGGCTAAACAAAGCTGAAATGGGGAACAGTTTACAACAATACAGACTAGTTGTTGGCATGCATTGCGTTTATTTAGCTGTCATGATCAGGGAGTATCGAGGATGCTTCAAGGGAAAATTCTGGTGTTCTATGCTCCTTTTGTTTTACTTAGAAGCGATTTATTTACCAGTACTGAAACGTGTGATTCACTATTTCGAACTAACGAAAATGAATCGTCTCTGGCTTACACAAATATTTTTCTATCGCTTCAATATCCCGGAATTAATTCGACTTGCTAATGATGTTGAGACAGACCCAGGCCCAGTTGTGACTGACTTTGATGCCAGTAAAACTATTTGTGCTCCTTAGTCTGGTATTCTTTTTGGTGAAAACCGAAGGAAACAACGTGTAGCAAACTCTTTAATTTCCATTGTTTATCAACACCATAATATGATTCGCAGTGCTGCTGATATGGCTCAGATCTTACACAGGGAATTCTTTATACAGTTTGTTGTCAAAGTGCACTCGGCAAACTATTTTGCTTCTGTGTGAATTACCAGAGAATGTGTCTGTATTCAACATTACTTTTAACTTGCACTACACTGAAAGTTTGGCAGGGAATGTCAAAGGTCATTTAATGAATAGCATAACTCAAGCAGGTGAAGGTTTACAACCTTATGTTTCTTTAATGGAGGCCCTGGAATCCATTCTTTCCTGCATGAATTATGAATCATGTTTTCTTACAGTTGAATGTAGCACTGTGGCTATTTTTAAAACAAGCAATAGTTTATTTAAAATTTTTGATTCCCACAGCAGAAATGTTTGGGGGAAATTTGATACGTCAGGAACTGCAGTACTTTTAGCGTTTCTATCAATCGAGAGCATAGTTAGTTATATTGAAACAGTTTACCTAATAAATCAGTTGTACCATTCGACATTAGGGGTGTTAGAGTTTTAACAATGGACTTAGAAGCTGCTATAATGCAGAACAACTTGCATAAGATCGGAGAACCATGTCACATAAGTGCACTAGATAATATGCATGAACCTCACAGAGTCAAGTTACAATGAACAACTGAATAGATTTGAACCAGACAACAGCAAGAAACTAGTTGATGAAACAAGAGAAAGGAAAACAAAGAGACCGGAAAAAAAGTGTGACTATAGAAAAGAAAAGAAAAGAAAAAGAACAAAACTGCAGAAGAAAAGGTTGAACGTCTAAAGAAACTGTCTGCTCACAGAAAACAAAAATTGAGGGATGAAACTGCCAAACAAAAAGCTCTCCGTCTAAACTGTCTTTGAATAAATTCGTTTTAGTACTTCGTATTATGTTTATA
>JAEMWC010000317.1:245000-270000 GCA_016490735.1 Pachyseris speciosa
GTCTTTTAGAAGTTTAGTATTGGGCAGCATTGATCACCAAAAATTGGGTTGTATACAAAGACATCATACTTTGTTAGTGGCCTTGACCAAGCCAACATGGCATTAATTGAAACATTTATATCTTTAAGTGTAAAATACACTGGTCTCCTTTAGGCTTTAATTCAAATGTTCTGACTAGCATGCTATTGCTTTTTACAAGGGAGTCAAGCTGAACACTTTTGATAATTTGTTGTAGGTTTATTTTACCCACAAAGCAACAAGCTAAGTTTGTTACAGTTGTGTACATAGCCTGTTCCAAGCTCTTGGATATTTCGGGAAGGCAAAGAGTGAAACACGGAACAACGAGTGAAGAACAAGGGCAGAAAATCGCATGGGGACTGGGGGGGGGGTGGAGGCGAAAGGCGAGCCTGTAAGACTTTCTTTAATGGACCTGTTCTCATACACCAGGAGCTGGTATACCCTCCATACATATTCATACATTTACTTTATTTATACTTGAATTTTATAGTAGCTATTGCAAGCTGATATCTTCGAGAAAACAAAGGATAAAATCATCCGTTTTCTCGGAGATTTTCAAGATGTGAAAGAAACATCCCTCCTGAAACTTTGCTTATAAATTATGTCAAGCACGTTTGGCAAGAGCTAAATTTTTCGTCGCTTTGCACTCAAGAGAAAATACTCAATCCACTTAGCATCAAAAAAGATAAGAACAATGTGAGACTTTGCAAATGGGAAATTTGGTTTGGTACTATGGTGCGCTGTGGGCTCTCAGAATCCTGGAGAAGCGAGTCATGATTTTATAAACTTGGATGCCAGGAGATCGCGATAGTGCTGGGTGAAGAACTGTCCGTGACAATAATTGCAAGCTTAGTTTGTTTTCTGTTGTCAGCGCCAAGATTGTTTACATTGCTTGCATTACTTCATGTACAATTGTGATACATTTCGGCGAGAGCATTCAAATAGTTTAAAGATATTCCAGTACTTGTGATACTTTTCTTGAGAATTTGGGTTGTACGATCCTCACATGCTTACTTGCGGTAATGTAAATGACTCATGCTAGAAATCCGAGAATGACTGGTAGAAATCTGCAGTTAATGTGGGTGGAACAGGCTTGTTAAAGAAAATCTCACAGGCTCTCTTTCCTCCCTTTCCCCTTTTTCTCCCCCAGCCCCCTCTAAATTTTCTTAGTTCGTTCTCGCGTACTCACCTCTAAATGTCTGAGAACCTGGAACAGGCTAGTGATGTAACTTGTAGCTGAAAACAAAATGAATACCCACAGGAGGCCATTCTGTGACCTAAAAGTTTTGTTTCTTACAAAACTAAAGAGCTGTTAAGTACATGCACACATAATAATGTAGCATAGTATGTTCTTAAAATTTCAGGTGCTATTTACAAGCGGAAAATTTATATTTTTCTCATGGGATTGGAAGACGGTACTTGCAATGCAGTCAAAACTACAACTGGAAAAGACATGATTCTTTCTGGAATTGGTTTGTGGCATTGATAAGACGAAGTGAAAAAATTGTATCCTGGTAATGTGTTTATGACTGCACACTAGCAGTTTCATGCAGGACCAACAAACCTTCAAGGGAAAATATTGCAGTACACAAATTTGGATTTTGAACATTAGCACGATTTTTTTTATTTTCATCCGGCATTCAAAACACAGCCACTTCTTCTTTGTGTTGATTGCTGACTGTGGAATATTAGCACAAGCTGGATCGTACCATTCATAGCATATAGCACACTGGACATACTCAGAATGGTCATTGGGTGGTCATTAGTAACCTCTTCTGAACAAAGGGATGCATTAGAGCCAGTTTTAAGAAATGTGTAAGTCACTACTTTGTGATCGCGGCCTGGTATCTTCACTTTCACAGGGAGTATAGCTAAGCCAGTGACGGAAGTCTGATTGCTGGCATTCCCACTGACCATCTCATTTGATCCATTGATATAGGCATTTAATACTTCTTGGTTCGACAGTTGATTGTTCTCTGTCCTGGCTGGCGTGGATCTTGTTTGAATTTCGGTGGGAACTGATTCTTCGCTTTGTAGATTGAGTGGATGGAGGGAACTGGAATTTTTTCCCTGGCATCTTGTCACTCTACAGAATGTTGGTTTTGGGCAGGAGCTCATCACATGACCGACAACCAAACAGTTGCTGCAGACACTTTTTGAATGGACAAACTCTACTTGCTCAGTTAAGGATTTCTTCTTAACCATGAAACACTGGCACAACCAATGGTTTGCATGACAAAGGGGACACTTGAGGAGTTAGGTTCAGAACCCTTCTTCTGCCAGCTTCTCTTGGCCCTGATCCTGTTTGAGTTGTAAAGGATTATGTGCTTTTTTGAGGTTTTGGCTTCCCCTTTGGGATTCAGGATTGCATTGACACATTATTTGAGAGATCTCCGAAAATAGCATGATTGAGTGCTCTGGCCTTTGCTGTTACAAAGTCGCTGAGGTCTTCAATAGTAATCTCTTTCCCCTGGGTTTCAGTGATGTTGTCGGGAAGATTGCACCACTTTTGTCAGAGTCCATACGGCAAACTATGTACGATGGCGTTAAGTGTAGCAGGATTCTCGACTTTGCTTAGATAGGCAATTTCTTTGAGGTGTTCTTACATCTCATCAGCAAAACTGAAAACCTTTAAGGGCATCACCGTCCTCAGCTTTAATTGTGGATCCTTTTGTGAGCTTCTGTACATAAGCACTCGCTATCCTGTAGCTCGATCCATACCTCTTGCTTTGTTTTGAAAATAGAGCTGTTTGAATTTTAGAGTTTTTCACAGTGCATGACATAAAGATGTCTGCTCACAAGCTTGTCACTTACATGAAAACATCGATTCACCGTGTTTTTGAGGGTTGAAAAGCCAACATGGTAAGAAAGCGTCTGTGTGAATGTTTGAAAGCTCAACAGAGAGAACAAAGCCTTGAGCTAGCTGAAGTAAGAAACATATGTTTTAACTTGTTTCCGGCCGCCATTTTGGTGTTCCTGAGAGGTACACCAAGGTGGCATTTCCATATAAAACACTATAATTTTGAGTGGTACATTTTGCCGAATAACTCGAGTACAGGATATTGCACGGCCCTGAGACTTTGGCATGTTGTTTATTACTCTTCTATAATATCACAATTTCTTGACTTTATCTATTGAATGGTTGATGATTTTATTTTTTCACTTGCGTGACTTAAAACGATCTATAGAGAGGTGTGGAGGGATCCCATCACCTGGGGTTGGAGGGTTTCATCTCGTCTTCTGTTTCGTGCTGTTTCTGCTGGCTGTGTCATCTTTCTCAACTGATCAAATGAATTTGGTGGTGGATCACTCAACCTTTACATCCACTGGGAGAGTTGAGAGTCTGAAGGCTTGTTAGGTACGGCTGGGTAACCAGGTTTTGGGGTAATTTCTCCTTAGTTTTCTTCTGTCCCGACGATAGCAAGCTCCTCGGCTTGGGCTTAAGCTATCTCCGTCTGGAGTTCTAATGCCTTTTATCTCATCTGCAAGCTGAGCTCTTCATTTTGAATACTTGGCGGCCTCCACTTTTAAAATCGCTCTTCTAGTAACAGCATTGATATGTGCAGCAGAAATAGAACTCGACTCGAATAGAGCCTATATTACTGATCGAGTCTTCAGGATCAACACTCAGTAGACTGTCATTTGGGTTGTGTGGTAGATGTCAAGGTCTACATCTTTGGTGGATACAATCCACCGTGTAATTCTGCCTACTAGATCTGTGATAGACCACTCAACCAATTTGCAACATTCATCAGACTCGTCGATATCGTACTCGTCTGTGAGCTGTTCGTGGTAGATAGTATGTCAGTTTCTGAACTCTTCAACAAGTGCGTTAAATTTGTTGACTTTAACTTTAACTTGAGAAACATTTGAACGATCTGTCAGTAGTTCTTGAATCTCATTTTGCACTTCAGTGATAAGACCTTTCTTAGAGTTTCTCACTTGCTTGAGGTGGTGTTTACTTTCTAAACCAATTCCCTCCCAGTCCAGGGTGCAATTTCTTTCCTTTCTTCTTGAATTTGATTGTTCTTTCGAGGTTAGCTCTCCTCCAGCATCTGACATGATTACACATAGAGTAAAGTATCAGTGAGTGGCATGAGTAAATGAGTCATGAGTCAATTAGTCAATGAGTCAAATTTAGAATTTTAATTTTTTAAAAAATGTGCAATTACTACAACAGAAAACCAGTTAATTTACATACTCTTCTTCTCCCAGTGTCACCCGACCTCTTTCAATTGTTGGTCCATCTTCTTAGCAGAAAGGGGGGTGGGGAAAGGGGGAAGAAGAAAACGTCGTTTGCCTTCCTTCGCCTTTGTTTTTAGCTTTGTACAGCCAAAAAGCGGACAACTCCTCCCTGCAAAAAACCCTATAGAAATGCTTGCTATACAGGCTAGGTGGTAGCTCACAACATGCTTAGTGTGTCCAGTGTCACAGATATGCGAATATTTAATCTGTAGAATTCAAAATACTTAGCATACTTAACCTTTTGTTTCAAGAAGTGTGTTAAGACTGGTTTACACAGTGATATAAGCATAAGGAAAAGCAATCTTTTCCATTTTCTTATGCTTATGTTTATACTTGTGTTGCATTAACATTTTTAACAAGTGTGTAAACGCATAAGCACAGGCACAAGGAAACAGCCGTTTTTGGTGCCAGCAGAAATTCAAGTGAATAGTGTCCAATCCTGCTCTGTCAGCTATCATGGCGGCTGAAAATGCTCTGTAACACTACACGAGAAATTAGCAAATATTCCTGTCTCTGCACAAATAATCCTCCGATAATTTTAAGGATGCAAACAAGAAGAAGCTTTGCTGGAAATATGTTGCAGAAGCAGCTGGTGTTAGAAGTGGTAAGTGGACATTATTTCTCTTTGAATATTATTATGAAAAAGAAGTGGCTTTGAAAAACATTTCACTATAAAAAATTGCAATAAAATATTTCTAAAAAACATGATAAAAAGATGAAAAGGTAAAAAGCTACTTCGACGACGTTTCGATGTTAACGTAAAATACTAAAAGAAAAATAGTTGATTAAGAAGTGTAACAGAAATAAATAACTTTAACTAGACAAAAAGTTATTTATTTCTGTTACACTTCTTAATCAGCTATTTTTCTTTTAGTATTTATATGCCCGAAAATTTTATTATTTTCTGACTTGATAATGGCGTTAAGTTAACGTCGTCAAATTAGCTTTTTATCTTTTTATCATGTTTTTTTAGAAATATTTTATCACAATTTTTTTATAGTGAGATATTATAGCTGTGAAAATTTTGTTCGGAGCAGAAGTCCCTCTTCATCCGCCATTTTGGAAATGTTCTGGAGCTCATTGCACTTGCTTACATCACTTTTCTTATGCTTACGTAACAATGTGTAAACATCGTTATGCTCATGCTTTTCTTTATGCTTATGCTTACCTCACCGTGTAAACCAGCCTTACGTCCAATGTAACACGCTAAACCACTCAAGAACACACTAGAATGATAACAGAATCAACAGCACTCCAACCTCAGTTTCTAGACGACCAAGTTATTTGTCTGGAAGTGTGTGCACGTATGTGGTGAGGGTTGGTTCTTTTTTATGGAACCTGGGGCCCGTTTCTCGAAAGTCCCGGTAACTTAACAGGCGCAAAACCATATTTGGAATCAAAATCTCAAAAAAAGTAGGGTGTGTTGTGACCTCTAATGAAGTCCATTTTGTTTCTTAAGCTGATAACTTACTGAACAATTTTCAAAACTCTTGAAACTCCCATCTGGAGTGGAAAACACAACAGCTTAACAGGCTCAGTAACTACCTGGAGCTTCGAGGAACGGGTCCCAGGAAACAATGTGTGGGAGTGAGACAGAACAAATCAGGTTGACAATAAAATAGTTAATTACTTCATTTATTCAAAACAGGAAATTAACACAACTTTCAGACAGTTTGACACATGCAGTGCACTGACAAATGTACAACGTTTGCTATCTTATTTCTTTTTGGCTGAACGTACTTAACCCTTTTGCTCCCAAATCCTTTAATCACAAATTCTTTAATCTATAGTTTTGAGCCTTTCAAATAATCTAAAATCAGATGGGGTGGGTGGAGGTGGAGGGTGACTCTGCCCTGAGAAATTGGCTAAAAATGTTCAACTACAAAAGTAACTGCAATTCCTAGGCACATTGTATGGTGTGCTATTTCCTATGACAGTTTCATTATTTCATGCAAATTTCTCCTCAAAAAGTTCTCCGAGGGTGACGTTCTAGAAAACACACACCACCATCACCCAGTCTGATTGAAGCGATTGCCAACAATCTAAATGTTGTACT
This sequence comes from Pachyseris speciosa, assembly GCA_016490735.1. Classification (NCBI taxonomy): domain Eukaryota; kingdom Metazoa; phylum Cnidaria; class Anthozoa; order Scleractinia; family Pachyseridae; genus Pachyseris; species Pachyseris speciosa. The sequence goes on from JAEMWC010000317.1 coordinate 251,320, forward strand.
TTCAATAATCCTTATGCACATGGCGTCTTTAGCTGGAACTTTAAAAGCAAGAATTTACTGGGTATAAATGGTTTGAAGTGATTTGTAATATCAACCGGATTTGTAATAAAAATCAACCGGATATGTAATAACAACAGGATTTGTAATTATAATCAACCAGATTTGTAATAAATAAATAACCATATTTGTAATAAACTTTCAGCCGGATTTGTAATAACATACTTAATCGGATTTGTAATAGTCTATCAACAGGATTTGTAATAACACTGCGAAAGGTGAGTCACATACCTTGATGTGCGTTTCCAATAAAATATCAATATCCTTCCCTATCTTTACTGTTGGAAATTTTCATAGGGAGCGGTGAGGTTGGGGTGGAAGGGGGGGGGGTGAGGGGGCGTGGGGGTCGAATTCGAATACGGAATTCAAAATGTGTGGAGAAGGGAGGGAAGTGAGCATCCGAAATAAAATTATTGGTGGTTTTCTGCCTGCTCCGCTATCTAAGCGCTGTCTAACAAGAATAACAAAAAGGTTTCCTAGTTTGTTATAATATAAGCAAACATGATACGTTCTGATATAAAACGCAACATTAAAGGTGCAAACGCGGCGCACATATAAAGTATTTTTATGTTCGGCAGATTACTAAAACTCGTCATCATAATTACGAATTATATACAAATTCGAAATCTAGTATATCAAACACTAGCCAAAGTGGTACTTGAACTGGAACAAAAGAAACAGGGCATATTGACTTTTTCAAGCCACTGCTAGTTAGTTTACAGAGTGAACTTGGCGTAAAACGTTAACCGAGATGCATTACTTTACCTGTAGAAAACAAATGTCATCTGAAACCTAATTGGGACTGCTGTGTGATGGCTTCCACTTAATGTGCCGGATGTAAAACCACGAGCAGAGTCCTGTAAAAACCATATATGATGTCTTTTAGCTTCATCACAACACCGCTACCCTTACCATACTTTCATATTAAGCTCATAACGCTGTTGTATCCGGGACAAATGTTTCCATTGAGTTGTAATCGTGGAAGTGAACGCTGGTGTGGCATAACAATACGACGGAATATCGGACACACGTTGTGCAATCGAGAAAACGCCCTAACAAACGATCCTCTGTTCAACCCAGAGAGTGAATGTTCGATAATTATTTCCAGTAATTCATCAGGCAGGTGGTCAAATGGGTTCGAATCATCCTTAGCCCGATTCAATTCTTCCACCCCGCCATCATCACCCCTTTGTCCTTGGTCATCATTCACACCCTCTCCTACGTCTTTATCTTCTCTGTTGTTTCCACGGTTTCCACTGCTGTTTTGTACTCCACATTCTTCAACTCTTTTATCGGTACCTTTTTCACCCTCTTCACTTTCCGTCATCTCATCTTCATTTCCATTCTTGTTATTTTCCGATTCTTCTTGCTCTCTAGCAAGGCTCACATAATGGATCCTATCTTCTTCCGAAAAGTGACCAAGGTGGGGAATGCTGAGGAAAAATGTGAACCATGGCATCGCCACCCAATGAGGACACTATTGTTAACTGTATCACATACAGATTGGAAGCAGCTTGCAGAGTTAGCTGGTCACCATAGGTGCCGTCCAGAGCCATACTTGCGAGATATTGGCTCCACGGAACATCTACAAACAGTTCTAACGGAAAACCGTCAGTGTCACTCGGATTTTGTTCCAGATATTGACAAATTTCATCTAGTATTGTCCTTCCTGAGCAAAATATGCCGATGCTTGCAAGGTGATGCGCTGAACTGGCAATCGCCATTGCCATCAGGGTTGAAGACGACATTATACCTCTGTGACCTGAATTCCTCATAGACATTCTCTACAGTTATTGGTATGTAAAATTTGCTCCTGGCATTTTCACGTCTCTCGTGGGGCAATTCATGTGCTTTTTTGCTGATGCATACTTACTGAATAACTCTTTCCTGGCCTCCTGTCTTTTACGGTTTCTCTCTGTACTGTCTCTTGTTATGTCCTCTACAGAAATCCAAGACATAGTTTTATCGCCTGTCTCTGGATGTCGATAACTAACTTTATAGCGGAAATGTTTTAATTTCCGTTTCAAGACCTGAGCAGTTGTAACAAATCGACGCTTGGGCGCAGTTTTACTGGTGCGGCTGAAAGGATAGCGAATCAAAACATTTTCACCAAGTTGATAGGTTGAGGGAGGGTTGTTTTTCATTTGGCGGTTTATATAGCGTTTGTCCTACACATTGCTTGCTTTTTTAGTACGTGAACGGATCGCGTCGAGCTTCTTCTTCTGTGCGTAGTCGGTGAATTTAGGTGACTGAAGCTTGGCAGAGGTACGCTCCCTTACGCATCGTCCACCCGGTATATGGTTGAGGACAGCGTTGGATTTTCTACCGTAGAAAACTTCGAAAGGGGATTTGTTCCCCAGTGCTTACATGGATTCTTCGTTTTGAAGCTTCTGATATTCCTTTAGTTGTTTTGTCCAGTTTACTCCACTTTTACGTAGGTGGACAAAGTCAAAGGCGATTTTGTTTTCGAAGGGCACGATGTGACCTCTCGACTTTTCCCTGGGCCTGTGGGTGGTATGGTCTACTTCGAATCATCTTCACATTCAACCTCTTGCACAATTTCTTCCCCTGTCGGACTGCAACAGTTTAGGAGGTCCAACTTCTATATAGAGATCACCCAGTGCCTTGGAGACTACCTTGCTTGTTTTGTAGGTAAGTGGCCGCAGCCACAGGTATTGCTAAAGACATCTTGAATAGTAAGGATGTATTGGTATCTCTGTCCACTGTATCACACAGCTTGCTTTCGCATGTCTACAAGGTCTACTTGATGGCGGATCTAAAAAAGACAGACCGATTTCTATTTAGCAGAGAAAACTAAGCCTTATTTCTGAGCTCCACTCGCGGGGCTTTAGCTCCGCTTTCAAAAATATAAAAGTGACTCCGTCTTACTGGATACTTACTTGAACTGCACTCGCTCGAATTGGTCGGCTAATCGCTCTGTTCAGGAATTTGGCATTCACCATTTGATTTAGCTTGCCTCCAGACAATACACTCTGGACACGTTGCTCGCTTATGCCTTCAAACCGCTGGTGAAGGCGATACTTCAATTTTCTGGCACCAACACCTTTACAATGCATAAACTCCTTTTCTATGACATCACAAAGCGCACTTGTTTTCAGCACTTCTTTGCCATTGAAGCAAAGCAATTTCTTTCCGTTGACCCTTTGGACGCTAAATGCTTCCCTGTTTCTCCAAAACCTCACACATGCGGCTTTTTGTGCCTTCGTTCTCTCTCTGACTGGAACGTCAAAACTATCCTCACATAGCCTATATAGCGTCTCATAGGTGTCATTATCTAGAGGACAAGTTTGCTTTTTGACAGCATAAGCAAATGCTGATATATTAACTAGGAGTACTGAGAGAATAACTAGAGACCTACACATGATGAAACGAATAAACAGTCACCCGGCGTTCTACAAGAAAAAACAACACGAGTAGCAAAAACCAGGCTTAACTGTTAGAAAAAAAATAATTAGAATCGTATTCCTGCAAAACTGTCGACGAAAAAATACGGACTACAACAACGTTTCCGCAAGTACAATTTAGAACGAACGCACTTCACTGATCTTTGATTATTACTAGCTTACAGAACAACAAAGAAACCCGGACTCGAGTCGAATGTCTGGCCGTTGTTTTGTGATTGACTGGCGAACTTGAATTTCAAAACCAACTCTTGCTACTGAATGGCTTCCCGTCTAAGACAAACCTCGTAAGGTAAGGGGGTGAAAAATGTTCGGTGCATGAATTTTTTTGGAAGCCCATTTGTCTGCAGGATTTGTTTTTCCTCTGCATGGATTTTTTTTAGACAAGTTTCCATTGCGGGAATTTTTTGTGGGACTTGTCACCTCCCACCCCTCGCTTTTTTCTAATGGTCTGTCCCTTAGCAATTTCAGAAGAAGAAAAGAAAATCTCGCAAGGTCAGATTGCCATAATAAAAAAAATTCTACAGACGCCAGACCTGGTATGAAACATCACGTATTAAAAGAAAAATCATGCATGTCTGTCTGGCAGTCTAGACAACCTAGACAACTCTGTCTAGAAAAATGTTACCACTCCCATTTGTCACTAGTGTGCAACCATAAGTAGCTTATGCCAAGTGAAAATGAACACTACACAAGCGAACGCAAGCATAAGCGCAAGCGTAATGAAAAGAAAAAATTTTGATCCTTGCACTTGTGCTTGCGCTTATGCTTGCATTTTAAAGCCCGTTTTCATAGTGAAATAACCGGTCTTGAGCTTGCGTCGCTATTGAAAACCAGGCCTTAATACATACCGTTTTGCTAATTTTAAGAAACGGAGAAATGCAAAACGTTTTAAGTGCTTTGAACACAAGATATTTGCTAATAACGTTTGAATTTCGCAAAAGTAAAAATCGGATGCGCTAAGTTGTTCAAAACGTCAAGTTTAAGGTTTTGGCCGAATAAAAAAATACGAAGCTGTGCAAATTTGCCTAGTCACTCGCGAACTTTTCATCAGACGTTGGACCAAATAAACAAGACAGGCATTTAATTTCATAATGCAGTGCAATGACAGATTGTTAAGTTAGTACCCGACCTGCATGGTTAGACAGAACAGGCAGTTTGCCGATCCCCGCTCTCTTTTATGTTCAGCATGACGCCCGATGAAACTTCGCGAGTGACTCCGCAAACATTGTAAGACAGGAATCTTGTTTCAACTAGTGGTATTAACCAGGAAGAATAACAAATGGCTCTTGGGAAAGCAAACACGTACTTGTAGCAACTCATCGAAAACATAATTTGAAACAAAGAAAAACTAAACAAATAAATCAAACTCCTGTATTCTGAAGATAGTCTAGTCCTAATTTTCCTTTAGCTTAATTGTTTTCAGTTTCTAAGTGCTGTCAAACAATGAGCTTTGCATACAAAAGATAATTTCGATGGTTAGAGAATCGCTGCAAGTTTCCTTCAAAACTTTCTTTTCGCTTACATTTTACCAAAATCCCATTAAATGGTTTCTACAGTACTTTCATTATGTGGCGAGTGCCTTCCATTTTAGGTTCGATTGTCAGAGGTCATATATATCCCGGAGGGGGGTACTTAAAAAATTAGTGCGGGGAGGCTCTGCCCCGTGGTCCGACCCCTCACCATTTTATATACCATTTTTGACAGAAAAGGGTACCCCTTTCGTATACCTTCCATTGACAAATGGTATCCAATTCGTATACCTAAAAAAGGAAGTCGTCTTGCCATTTTCATGCAGCGTTCAATAAATTAAAACAGTACTGTCATAGGGTATGTGTGTTCGACAAATTTTAATGAAAGGCCCTTTTAAATACCTAAATGACACGGATTTTCCTACCCTTTCATATACTTAGCCTTGTGAAATCCGTACCCTTTCATATACCTGACGCTTCAAAAAGGTACCCCTTTCGGGTGGAGCCTCCCCGCACAGGCCATTATAGGGAGTGTCTCCCCCGGGGGTCAGATATGTAGGCAGATCTCCTAAACTCCTCTGAAATTATTGGCGCCGTCTTCCACTCCTAACATTCTGGAATATCCAAATCCTTCCATAAGTGGGAGAATAGTAGGTATGGATACCTTTAAGAAAATACATTGGGTATGTGACTCACCTTTCGCAGCGTTATTACAAATCCTGTTGATAGGTTATTACAAATCTGGTTAAGTATGTTATTACAAATCCGGTTAGTTATTTTATTACATATCCGGTTGATTTTAATTACAAATCAGGGTGATACAACAACCCTGGTCCTCGTGTATAGATACTAAGTTAATGTAAACACAGTGTTTTTTCCCAGTTCCCGGGTAGGGTATTATCACCTTGTTACTCACTGTGCCTGACACTTTTCTGCACAAAATGTGCCAATGAAAGCAAACAATTCCAGTGCCAGGGGCACTTTCGCTGAGGAAGTACACTGAGACTTAGGTTGCGTTCGATTGACCTTATTCCGGAATAAGAAAATATTCCGGATTTTTCCAGAATAGCCATTCCGTGCGTAAGTCAATAAAACGGTCGGAATAATGGCCCACGATATAACACTAAGGCAGCGGTTTTCCGTACGAAAATACAAATTAACTTGGTAACAACAACATGGTAGCGACTGCAACATTGAAGGTTGTTGTTGCTAGTACTTTGGCGTTTGTTGAGGAATTTCTTGAAGAAGAGCCCATAAGAAACGTTGAAGATGTCGTAGAAGATTTTCTTCCCCTTTTTTATCTGCTAGACCTGGTATCAGAGCGACGAAAAGCTGTTCGCATCGAGGGATATGCTGAAACAGTTGTGCCGAGTTACAGTGTGTTGGAGTTTCGGAGTCATTCTCGTCTTTCAGTGGAGACTTTTGAACAGCTTGTTGTAGAACTTGGAAACTGTCCTGAACTCCCAACTGGCCCGCAGTACGGAGGGAGAGAGCTGATGTCTGTCGTGAAGCATTTATTGATAACACTGTGGTTTCTCGGAAATCAAGAATCGATAACAGCTGTGTCCGACAGATTCAATGTAACAAAGAGCTCAGTGTTTACGTGTGTCGACGGAGTTTGCAGAGCCCTAAAAAATAACGTTACGAGTCAAGTTATTGTGTGGCCTACCCAAGAACGAGCTTGAGTGATTATGGAAGGTTTCCGGATGCACAGAGGGCTACTGGGCGTGAGAGGAGCTATCGACGGGTCACATATTCCTATAAAAGCACCAGAGGAGTGTCCTGAGAATTATATGAATATGAGAATTATATTATATGAGCATTTCCACTCAGTTAATTTAACGGCCATCTGCGACCATGAAATGCGTTTTCTCGATTGCTATTCTGGCTGGCCTGGTAGTGTTCATGATTCCAGGGTTTTCAAAAACTGTGATTTCTATCAAACAGTGGGTGATAAAACCCAAGATGATTCCTACCTCCTGGGGGATTCTGCATATACTCTGGAGACTTGGATGATGACCCCCTTCAAGGATCGTGGTAATTTAACACATCAGCAGCGAAGATTCGATTTTATCCACTCATCTACCAGAATGGTTATTGAAAGGGCTTTTTCATTGCTGAAGGGCAGATTTCGTAGGCTAAAATTCCTAGACATGTCGCAAATTCAGGATATTCCAAGGGTCATAATTGCTGCATGCACTCTACACAATATATGTCTAAACAATGATGACCTACATGAGGACTTCATGGATGATATAGGTGATGAGGTTAATGGTTTTGAAAATGTCTTACCTGCAGGATGTGGTGCAGAGGAGAAGCGCAAAATCTCATGGGAAATTGTTGTTAGCTGTTGTTAAGGGGCTGTCAAATCTTCTGCTTAAATGTCCATCAGACAGAACTGTTTTAACAATCCATAATCCACAAGGATACCTCACAAATTAATGTGTTCTGGTATGCTGAAGCCACGCTTTGGGCACTAAGGCCACATGGTAGCGGGCACTACCCCTAAATCTACCAAATGCTAATGATTAGCAGCCATGGACAGCTGTTTCGGCCTTGTTAGGCCTCATCAGCATGGCATGAGGCCTAACAAGGCCAAAACAGCTGTCCATGGCTGCTAATGCCTGGGCTCAATCTTTGATACGGTAGATTTAAGGGCTAATGACCGCTAGCTTTCCAGATCACCTTAAAGGGGCAGTGTCACGAGGATTTTGCTGTTTTAGGTCAATTCTGTGCTAAAAGCATTACTTATCAATCAATTTATTAAAGTCATTGCGTGGGATTGAGGTTGCCCTCAGTATCTGAGCCAAGGGCTCATGTATAAAACGCAAGACTAAAATAAAAACTAAGAGACAAAATTAAACGAATAATAACAATAATAAGAATTGAATAAAGGATACATACATGAAATTGTTAACTATTTACAAGCTATCCAACTATCTACAAGCTATCTACTTTGAGGCTTTACTCACACAAAATGCTTCTGTAAAGCTACAATGAAGATTATTATCACATGAATTTTATCAGTGAGGGCTAACCATAATAAATTTCTTGAGGATTTTTTTGAAGATGCGGCATCAAAACTTCAAAAAATTGGCCAATTTTTTTCAAGTATCAATCCATTTAATCTTTGCCATCTGTAGCAAAAGGCGACAGGAAACAGTTTCAGTACTTTCAAATAGTCTTTAATAACAAAACTAGACCATTATTTTTGGAATTGAGTTGATGCGAAGACACCTTCTAGCTTTTTATAAAGTTACCAAATAGCGCAACACTGCCCCTTTAATTTGTGAGGTATCCTCCAGCCACATCCCACAAGCTTTATATTTTCACTGCTCATAATAATCTACAAACCATTTTCCAACGAAAAGTGACTGAATGCAGTCGGCATAGTCTGCTAAAGTTTGCATTGCCAAACACAGTAAGCAATGTTGAAGGCTGTTAACAAGTTGAAACACACCTGGAAAATTTCACCTCAGATGAAAATAGGCATGGTAATAATGGTCAAAATTCCTTTTTCATTGTTTTCGTTTTCAAAATTGCATGCTTGCCTATGTAAGGGCAATACCTTCTCTAAAATTTTAAATTGGACGAGTTGGAAATTTGGGTAGTAATGGATAATATGTTCTTAACCATCATCTTGATGGTTGAATTAAATGAAAGAAAACACCAGTTGTGGAATCCCCCTTCTCCTCCCCACCCTCCTCAAAATGAAACTGACAGTTTGTGACACAATTCTCTGTCAAATTTTCTGTGGCAGCAGGCCAAGTCCAATTTGGCAGTCAGGAATGTTATTAATTCAAACTGGCCTAGGATGTGACTGTATTACTTGTTATTTATACATGTATTGCATGCAAAACTGTCCAAATTACTTATTATTTAGACACATTTCCAAATTAAGAATTAACTTAAACACTTCAAAATTAACAAATAAATCATACACAGGCTTGTATGGGAAAACTCAAAGGCAGAAATTGCATACCTGTACCTTGAAATGCATGTAGAATACTCCTGCCTACCTGGAATAGAGAGTTCCCTCTCCATATGGCCTGTATAATAACAACCTTGGAGATGTGTAAATTGTGTGAAAGCCTTTGAAACATAGATTGTCAAACATTTATTGAAATGTTATTGCTTTTAGACTGTCTAAAATTTGTTGTTTTTTTGGGGGGGGGCTTCTTTTATGTGTTTTCTATTTAGACAAATGTTATAAAAATAGATTCAAATACTTTTGTGACATCAATGTAATATCAATGCATGTCCCAGCAACTATAGTTTATCTTTGACATTAACACATGAATGAATACAAAATTCTGAACTGGTAAGCAAATGCCAAAACCTTTACGCTTTTCAAATGCATGTGTTCATTAGCTCGAAAAGAACCCTTGTTCAGGAACAATAATCACTCGTTCAAGTCCTTGAATACATTCAACAGTCCAGAAAGTAGCTCCATTTTCTCTCGGTGGTGTTGTTCAGCTCTCTCTCGCTGGGCTTCCTGTTCTTTACGTTTCTCCTCGGCATAATCCTGTAGCCACGACAGACACTCATTTTTATTTCGCTCTCCCAAAGCACGCCATGTTTTGTTGGGTGTTTTCTGAGGGGTTGAACTGACCCCTGCCACATCCACGTTGCGTTTTCTCCTGGCTTGGCTACTCTCCTCGTCATTTCCCTCGTTTTGCTCGTCTGACTCTTGACACCTTGCCGAGTCGCCATGTCCTGAGCTGCTCGCCGTGGCATACGGGCTTACGTTTGGCCGGTAGCCGTAGATCTCTGAAAGCTCTGAATAGAAAGGACATTCTCTTCTGTCATTCCCGGTTTTACTGTTATGATCTTCACATTTTCGAAAGGCAAGAGTAAGGGCCTTCCATTTGCCCTCACACTGGTCAGCCCGTGGTGAATAGCCACTCTTCCCGCTTTGCATCCTTACAGCAATCATTATTTGTTTCTTTTTGCAATTCACGTTTTGGAACAATTCTTTCATTTCCTCGTACAATGATATTAGTTGAAGAGTATCCTCCCGACTCCAAGAGTATCCTTTCTTGAGCGAAACCTCATTTTCTTCGCTGCGAGCGGCCGCCATTTTTGTTTGTTTTTTCAAAGAAGGCCGCGATGCTGTTGAGGAATGACGTCATTGTTCCAGTTTATTCCGAGCATTCTGCTCTGAGGAGCAGAATGCTCGGAATACATTCCCCTTATTCCGAAATAAGAATGGCATCTCAATCGAACGGATATTCGAATTTATTCCATTTATTCCTATTCCGGAATAGGGTCAATCGAACGCAACCTTAGTTAGCAGTAACAACAACAAAAAGGTATACCTTCTTCTTTATCCTTAACCCTTTCACACAGGGTGAATCCCGCAGTCAGTCGGAACTATCTTGAGGATGTGTCTGTGTCCATTCAAATAAAACTTATTGAGCACAATATTATCCTAACTTTTCAGTATGTGGATTAATTTTATGTTCTTGGCCATTTATCAACATATAATAACCTGGATTTTTACGCACGTCTTAGGGTGTGAAAGGTTAAGCGCCTTATCTTTTGTATCATCCTACCATGTGAATGGAAGTCCTAGATCAGAAAGCTGCTCATACTCCTGTGATTTCAAATCCTGAAGTAGAGCTTCATTTTTTGTTATTTCTTCAGGGGACAAAAGGTCACTACCAGAGGGCTGATGTTTACAACATGCACTATTTAAAAAGAAATAAAATTTGAAAGGAACATAAACCCCCTTTGAGTTTAAGTGAGGAGGTGACCACATCGCAGGAGCAACAATAACAAGCACACCATCATGGACTGAAACCTTGCAGGCAGGATTTCTGCAATGTGGACATATTTCTTTCCAGACGCCTTTATACCGGAGCAACTCCTAGGTTGCTTTCACTGAATGACTGTTGGACTTGGAACTCTGTGGATTAGGGAATGAATAGCATGCATCCTGTGGGATGCTAACTGAGGCTGCAGATAAGGTCAGCATGTTCAGACCAGAGCATCCAGGCTGTGGGTCAAGTACTCCTTCTTGTGATGGAGCTGAAGATCTGAAGGTTTGGGGGGTTGTGCAGATGCTGGACACCACTTCTGCTACCTCTTCAGAAGTGAGAGCTGGCTGCTGCAAAATTGGACTGGCCTCTAGCAGCTTGCAAACATTGGGATACACCCACAAAATATGGGATTGCAAGTTTTGTCTTGTACAGTATGCCCAATCCGAACATTCTGGGTAACTGGAAGTAGTGAGCTTCTGAATCTTTCCAGTAAAGTGCCTTAAATGCACCTCAATCTTCTCGTTTGTCACAACTTTCTTTTGCATAGTGAATGAACTTTTGGTCTTTTTGGCAATGTCCATTGACCTCAGGAAGGCCTTTGATCTCTGCGATCTGTAGGTTGTCTGGTTTTTTGACAGGATCATGTGTGTGGGAAGATGTGGGATCAGTAAAGCCATCAGTTACCCTGCTGGTCATGACAGCTGGACTGGTCTGACTCACTTCATTCAGCTCTGCAATGTAGGCATCCGCTCTCTTATTTTGCTCAGCATACCTTCGCTTCCGTAGATCAGCACAGGTAGGACCTTCACTACTTTTGAATGCTCCAGAGCCATAAGCTCGCAAAGCAGCAGCCAGTTTGAGGCTTTCTGCAACATGCTCCCTGCATGCATCAATTAGAGAAAGATTGACTTCCCCAATCTTTACCCACCAAGAGTGTCCAATCTCTGCATGATTAGTCTTCGGAACATTGTGGAGAGGCTTGAAAGCTCGAAACACATGACCTTGCCGCTTCTGCCACCAGTTTCACCACGAATGATGATGGTGGTGTGTCTTGGTAATCTCTTCCATTCTCTCAGAGGCTTTCTGAAAAAGTAGTGGAGTTTCTGCCTTCTGTAGTGAATCACAGAGAAACTTGAATTCACTCTTGGCATCTTCACCTGGGAGGGTCTTCTCCTGTCGTACTACAGTGAAGTCAAAATATTTCACACAGCTAACAGACCTTTGGAAATCTTCTGCTGGAACAGCTGCAATTGAAGACCAAAACGCCCCCGCTTCATCCATCATGTAAACATATGGTCTAAACCTCCTGTTGGCATCTCCAGTATGTTCCTGAATAGCCTTGTTCAACACCTCCCAGAACATATTCATAGATATTTGTTTTCTGACTCCACTTCCATGGTCGTTATTTTGCACATCTGTCGGATGAAGGGATGGTACATCCAGAGAGTGATTGTTTTGAATCCTGCACACCTTTTGTGATTGCCATCCAGATGGCAATACTCTTTACTCAGAGGATTGCTGCCTTGTCTGTCCGTATCAACAGCGATCTGCAACTGCTCTCAGTTGCTCTTAAACACAAAGGACGGTTTGCTGGGATCTAACGATTTGCTATGAACTTTGTAAAGAAGAAATGGGTCATTAAGCTTCTGAGACACTCTCTCTCTGTACTTTCCCACTGTGTCAAAGTTGTGGCCACAACTGTCCACTTCTGCTCGTGCAGTTGCTTTTATGTTGGACATGGTTATGCTACTGATGAGTGACTCAGCAACTTTCCTCACTTCTTCATTTGATTTACCTTGGTCATCGATGGCAGAGATGATACAGTCATTGACATATCGCTGAGGCTTCAGCTGCCAAGACTTCTGAAATGCACGGGCTGCCTCATCCTTCATTTGCTTTGAAATGCCTTTGTTAACAGCTGTACAGGTGTGGTTTCCGTGATGGTAAACCATTACCCACTGCTTGTCTTCACTGACCTCCGAATACTTTGACAGCAGGGCATGGTACATGTTCAACCTCTTTGTTGCGACTTTGGCAAACCCTGATCCCATTTTTTGCTAGAAGTTGACTCTGTTTTCATTTCCGTACTGTGTTTGATACCAGCACATTGGATATGGGCATTGTTGAGATCCCTTGCATGAAGCTCCTCTTCTGATACCAAGAAATTTGCTCCTTTTTGAGTTGAAATATGCATTCCATGGACGCTGTCTGATGTGGAAAAGGCTGGAGAGCTAGTGTTGTACCTCAATTTGAATACCTGGTCCCCATCAATATAAAAAGGAAGGCAACTGACATTTTGTACCTCTGTTCCAGAAAATAATGATGGTGTAATTCTTTTGGTTGGCTACAGGAAAAACGTAAATAATTTAAGAGTTAAAATATTGTACATTTGGAAAGAACTTGATGTAATTAACACCTTACAGTATCTCTTATACATTTCATAACTAGAAAATGCCTCTTATCCACCTCCTCCCCCCAAAAATAAATGTGATACACCATTTCTAATAAATGTAAATGCCTCGTACAGTATATGTTAAAAACACCAAGATTCCAAAAAACATATACCGGTACAGACTAAAAAGTGCAGAGTTCAATACCATAAAAGCTCTATTAATCCACCTCAACCACCCCCATTTAGCCCCCTCTCCACCCTTAGTGGTCAGAAATAAAAATGAAGTTGGAGTGTTACCAAAAACAACACAGCAAAGAAAAATAAAAACAAAAGAAAGAAAAGAAAAGAGCGATGGCCAAAATGTCAATATTTTACTTCTCTCGGGCCACTGTAAGACAGTCTTCTAGATCTGTCAGTTTTAATATCTTGGGCTTTAATATCTAAAGGGAAAGGCACATTGGAAGTTTGGAAAATTCATTTGACTTTATCTCAGAAAATGATTTTAAGTAAGCCCCCTTTTCTTGGAACCTAAATTAACTACATCAGCTTAAAAGAGCTTTTATGGCAACTCAACAAAATGCCAGTTGTCACACCATATCAAAACTTCATCAAACCCGTGATCATACCCTGCACTAAAAAATGTCCCTAAGGAAACTTAACTTGTTCATGTGTAAAACATATCGCCAGTGGAAATGCAAATTTACAAGCTTGACCAATAATATGTCTGGGTAGGGATTCACTTGTTATTTATAAATCACTTATATAATTCCCCTCGAGAGTCACCCCATAGTGAGGAGGGGAGGGATGTTGTATGGGGTATGGGGATAGGTAACAAGTGTAATGAACCAGATTTTCTACTTCACTTGCATACAAGTATATTAAAAGTTCAACCGAGCAATGAAAAAATCTACATTTGTAAAATGTTTCAACCCTGTTTCATTGTTGCCAACCATAGCAACAGAAGAAACGAAACTAAACAATTAAACTATGTACGCACCCCATCACTGATGGAGTATCCCTAATGTTCCCAAGAAAAGATGTTAGGTCATCACTGGAATCACTTTCCTGTTTAAAGAAAGCATATAGGTACACGCGCACAGTTAAATGACTTGCAAGTAGGTGAGGTAATGGTTTCTGCTGTCTACTCGGTTAGAAATCTTGGTGTTTGGTTTGATGCAAACATGAATATGATCACACATATTAACAGCATATGTCAGACTATTTATTACCATCTACACAACATCCGGCGTATCAGAAAGTATTTATCATATGACAATAGGAAGACCATTGTACAGGCTATTATAATGTCACGATTAGACTCCTGCAACGGTTTATTATACAGTACGCCCGGTGTTCATCTTGGTAAGCTGCAACGCCTGCAGAAAGCGGCAGCTCGGCTGGTATGTACTGTATCCAGGTATGATAGTATAACACCATCCCTAATCAACCTGCACTGGCTTCCAGTTACCCATAGAATAGAATTCAAGATAGCAATGCTAGTTCACAAATGTATTTACGGTGTCGCACCACAATATCTTTTAGACTTGATAAAAATCAAAGGGAGCTCGCGGTATCAGTTGAGATCACACCGGGGCATACTCCTAATGGACAATACTTATAGAACAAAAAAGACACTAGGTGATAGGGCGTTTGAAAATGCCGCGCCCAAAGTATGGAATCGACCCCATTTAGAAATTAGACAATGTCAATCATTGAACACTTTTAAAGTTTTACTAAAGACACATCTTTTTAAATTAGCTTTTTATTAGCTCTCTTATCAACTCATATTTTTATTTTTATTGCTTTCCGAAAATTGAAATTATTATTATTATCATTAATTGGATTAGCCATTTATTACTTTAAGATTTCAATGTTGTAATGCGCATTCGATGATATTTTTATTGCATGTTAGACTGCGCAATATAAGAAATAAACATTATTATTATTATTACACTACAGCTTTACGCAAAATATGATTTCATACAAAACAGCAAAAGAATGACAGACCTGTTTCACATAGAATCTTTCTTCTCGTGATATTTTGGTTGTCATTTAGCGAAGGAAAGTGCAGTACAAGAACCTGAATTACACTAAGCTACACTAAGAAAGCGGAAACTGGTCTCACCTCATTGGCCTCTCCCTTCAGTTTTTTTGGCGGGAGTTTCAGTTAGATCAACTACCGGTGGTCAATCCTGTCAGATAACCCGAAAACTAAGTTAACTTTGAAATACATCACTGACCAGTTTTCGTAATATATAATTTATACTGATAAGGACAATGATGAGGAATCAAATCTATCGCTACGTGAGTTGTTTATTTCTCAAGGTTATGTTCAGTTGTAGTACTTCTGGAATTAGCGAACTCAATTTATTGACTACTTACATCATCATCTTGCAAAGTTAAATCAACGACACAACAAACAACAGTACAAGAAACAGTGAGAAAGAGAAAAGGTATACCCCCATACCCCCATACCTAAACATTCGTAAGCTTAACGTTTTGCCGAGTCGATCCATAAATTTAAAATTTCTGGTCGGCTGGCATGGGATGGCGCCGCTGTCACAGAAAGGTGCGTACAGTTTCTTGAGCATTCATTTACACCTATGAAACAAAATCTATTATTAACGAATGTTTTTTATCATCAATGAAATACATAGTTCCATGGAAAATATGAATAACATTGGATTGAAATTTGAATGATTAAGTCGCGCAAGAATAACACTCGAATCCTTTCAATTGAAAACTTACAACATCTTAGGAATAAAAGCTAGACTTTATGGCTTAAACCTAACTTACACAATACCCAACGTGACAACTAAAGTAACGCGACTAAATGAAACCGGACAGTAAATAATAGTGCACAAACGAAACTAATGTGAGAAATGTACAATACAGTGGGTGTTTCAAACGAACACTGTAAGCATGTATTTACATTCGGACACCCACAGCTGGCTATTTGCTTGTTCTCTTGTGTCGCCCCCTAGTGTGTTGTTCTGATCCTCATCCAGGTGAAACTTCTTTTATGAATTCACTTTCCTCATCAGACAAATGACTTTGTTCACATTCTGCATTTTTTTGTAAGGGAAAGAGGGGAAACCGATCTATTTGATGGTTTACTGTGTCACTTCTAGAAACAGAATCTATGTTAATAAAGACATCAAAATTTGATTTGGTATGTCACAGCTGATAACTCGAGAAGGCGCCTACTGCACTTCTACCAAACTTTGCTTCAGTTAAATCACTATGATTGGCTGTGACATTTCCTAGCCCAATTTTTGGATTAATACTCCTTAAGGTATCTTTGAATATTTTTTCCTCAGCCTCTTGTACGGTGACATTGTTCCTTGCTTCATAGAGGAGACACTTTAAGCCCTCTTTTTGAGAAGCATGAGACAGCTTTGCTTTTTTTTTTCACTATTATGTCCATCACTGGTTGTGGCACAATAGTATCTCCCCTTTATTGAGGTACAAGCCTCTACTGTTTTGGTCAGCAGCATCGTGTAAATGGAGTGTACTTTTAATTGCATTCGCAGGGCACAGTTCTAATCCAGACTGAATTGAGATTTTTTGGGACAACTGGTCGATCTTGAAAGAGCTGCCCCCTGTAATCTGCAAGCAATCTGCGGGGGCCAACACGAATGACATCATCGCCAAGCCAACTCAATAGCTTTCAAAATGGCGGCCATCCGCGAGTAAATGTCTTAAATGAGCTGCTACAGCCTGGAAATGGCGAAAGTAAAAAATGGCGGTGATACAACCACACTGAGTGGACAATTCATCAGGATAAACAAATGTCTGAGAAATGTTTTGTACACTTTTTTTACACCACAGATCAGCCATTTTGTCACTGAAACAAACAAATATGCCATCCGAAGGAACATACCATGTTGGGTCAGAACACGAATTAGCATCAGCGCTAAAGCATGATTACAAGAGCCCGTTTTTCGATATAAACAGAGAAAAAATCTACAAACTCATTAGACCAATCTTAAAAGTCATTAATAATTCATGAAGGAAAAACAAAAGAAATTAATTTTTAATGAGTGCCTTTATATCTAATAAAGACACAGCTAAATTTTACATCCGATTTTCTAGGCAAAAATAACCCAAAATCTAAATTTTAGTGTAAGAATGGATAGATGTACTACATAAAGTTTTTATATTAAAGCCATTCAATAAATTCGCAATTTGCGTTTTATCAAGTCCTAAAACACTCGGCTGCACCTCGTGTTTTAAACTTGAATAAACACTCCTGCTCATTTATTCAACATTACATAAACATCAACCTGTCCGCAATCGCAATTAATACATAATTTCATACTAGTACAGTAATTATTTCTGCATGAAAATTATAAGCTAAATAAAGTGTATCAAGCAGTCTGATTAACGATTTTAAAGTTTCTTATCCACCGCATTTCCAAAACTGTTCATTTTTATTTACTCTCCACAGGTAAGGCAGAGTCGTGATTTTTTTAAGTTTTGCCCATAATACTTTCCAACTGACAGTTTTTCGGTCATACCGCAAGATTGATTTGCGCCCAACCGTGATAAAAATACTGCAATGATCACTGATATAATTATAAAAAACTGCATATTAACATTTTCTAATTCCAGCCTAGTTTACGCCAGTCCTTACCGTCCAATTTGGTTCCTTTGTCGGATACTGCTACTAAGTCTTCAGGTGACCAAACTTCAGTAATTACCTCACGGTCCTCCATGACCCACTCCTCTCCCTTGATAATTATTAGCTGATCGGCTGGCAATATTCCGGTCATTTGGGACAGTTGCTTACGGAGCATCCCAAACGTTGAATGGCGGGAAAAGGAAATTTTGAACTCCACAGGTTCACTTCTGTTGAGCCCGTGACGAACCACTCTCATCTCCAGAGCCAAGCTTTTACCGATCTCAGAAGACTGGGAGTAGACAGTTTCGTCTCTTGCCTTCTTGACTGAATTCTTAACCTTGTTTTCAGACGCTCTCAATGGCTTATTAGCTTTCTTAGGCTTCGAACCTGATCTACTCTGTGACCTCTCTTTGTTCTTATTCTGGCGGGAAAAACCGTTGGTTCGTTTCTTGGCCACTTTTTCCTGCCAGCGTACTAGAACCTCGTTTCCATCTAACTCTTCAATATCATCCTCATCTAACTCGTCTACTGAATTGGTACAAAAATCATTCCAAGCTTCATCGATGAGAGTCTTTCTTGGCTTTTTCAAGGGTGGAGCATTGCTCGCAGAATTCAGGTTCTCCGGATTCTCGTAATCGTTCAGTTTTGAGGGCTTTTTGCGAAATGGCCCCTCGTTACTAAGGTCCGCTTTTTCCCTTGATTCTTTGAGGCGGTCGATGAATTCTCCACAGTCCCTCTTAGAACCTTTCTTGAGGTTCGTGGCCTCAAAATATTCCTCCGTCAGGTCACCATTCTCGTTAACGACAGTCCAAAGGACTTGTGTTTGACCCTTTTCCACCTTAACTTTGTTTTCGGGAACAACGTACGGCCCCTTTGACTTTGCATCTTCCGAAGGAAACTCTACGGCATAGTACATCGCCATTTTGTAAAGCCAAAGTAACAGCTTATGCGA